>JASVER010000070.1:3232452-3433755 GCA_030449065.1 Oceanodroma leucorhoa
CTCCTCCCCCGCGCTGCCGCCGCGGGTGTGCGCGCGGAGCCGTGTCGGTGCCCCCGCCGCCGCCGTTGCCTGCAATGGCGTTGGGGCGCCGCGGCGGTTGCTGCCTCCTGTCAGGCGGGCGGCGGCAGCGGCCGTTCTCCACAGAGGCGCCGAGCCGCCGCGGGCCGGAGGAGGAGCGGGGGCAGCGCTGAGGCGGGAGGCTGGAGGAGCCCGCCGCGGCTCTCGGCTGGGTAAGGCGGCGTGCGCGCTCGGCGGGAGAGGCGCCGGGCTCCGCGGGGGAGCAGCCCTGTCACCGGGCTTTTGTTTCCCGGGGGCCGGCCGCGCGGGGGCGGCTGCCCGGGCTCTGCCCCGCCGCAAGGTGCTGCCGCCCGGGGCCCCGCGCCTCCAGCCCGCCGGCGCGGCCGCCCGGCGAGGAGCCGCCGCAGGGGCTCTGGCGCTGTCCTCTCGGGTTAAGTTTATTGCCTTCTGCGAGAGCGGCGGGTCTCGCCGGGAGCCGCTGCCGTCCGGCCTTTTGAATCGCCCGTGGCGATCGGCGGCCCCCGCTCGGGCAGGGGCGGCGGGGACGGGCGCGCCTCTCCCGCCGCGGCGGCGGGGTTCCCTGCCTTGGTACGAGCACCGTCTGTTGCAGCGCCCGAAATGAGGCGTCCCCGTCACGGCGGGAGCGGCGGTGGGGCGCGGGCTCGCGGAGCGAGGGCTGGGGAGGAGGAGCGGACGGGAAGGCAGAGGGGTCTGGCTCTCGGTGAGCCCTGTGCTGCCCTTGGCGGGGGCCGGGGAGCTCCGGCACGGCGGCCCCTGCGAGCCCCCCGGGCTGGGGGGTGGGAGCGGATCCAGCCCCTGGCTCCCTTTCTGCAGCTCCTCCTTAGGCACCTCCAGGCTCTGCCAGGTGCTAAAACCCCTGCCCGTGACAAGGGGCAACTTTCTCTAACTGGATTTCACTTTCTTTACCATGTCAACTGAGGATGTTAACTTTGGGTGCAGTTTTTCTTATTCCCTCGAGCTGCTGTTTAATTTTGCCTTTCTAAGTGTTTGATGGTRTTTCTACCATTGTGTTTCTCTGAGAGAGCAAGGGTTGTCTTGCAGTGCCTCAGGAAAGCAGAACCATCACGTTTGAATGAATTACTTTAYAGTTAGATGTACGTAACTCAGAGGTTTGATTTTCGGATTTTTTTTTTTATTGTATTTTTTAGAAAAGTTCCATAACACAGAAGTAGTGTTATTTTTCTTGTCACATTGCCTTTCCTTTGCGTGCATGATTGTGGCATGATATGACACTTTGTGAACGGTAAGATGCAATAATCYGTTCTTTCACTATGGAATGATGTTATAGATTGGAAATTATGCAACAATCAATTTTAATAAGTTTGTAATGACAAGTTTTCATGTGTCTGTGTAGTGTTAGGTTGTACTTTTTTGTAAACAAATCAAATAATGGTAAATGGGAATTGTGTCTTAGATTTAAAGAAGTACAAGAACCTGACATGATTCAGAAAACCCTCCTTTCTATTGCAGGTTAAATCAGTCATTGTTCTTGAGAGTCCTCGGTTGTGCTGCTTTGTCAGAATTGACCGCATGTGTTTAGATATTTGCCTCCAGATCTTCTGAAGAGTGTGGCCCTGCGGAAGGGTAGTGCCCCCTGAGAAAAACACTCCTCAAGCAGAATCTCAGCTGTGACAGACTACTGAGAGTGGTACCGCAGAAACTATGTAAGCTGGTTTTGCGCTCCTGGAGTAAACATGATGAAAACGGAGTCTTCAGGAGAAAGATCAACCCTCCGAAGTGCCTCTCCTCACAGGAATGCTTACAGAACTGAGTTCCAGGCGCTGAAAAGCACCTTTGACAAACCAAAATCAGATGGAGACCAAAAAACGAAAGAGGAAGGAGAGGCCTCGCAGAGCAGGGGAAGGAAATATGGCTCAAATGTCAATAGGATTAAGAACTTATTTATGCAGATGGGCATGGAGCCCAGTGAAAGTGCTGGAGTTACCCCTAAAACCAGGGGGAAGGGTGGCCCTCCATCACCTCAAAGACGAATTAGGCCCAAAGAATTCGTAGAAAAAGCAGATGGTTCAATTGTAAAATTGGAATCATCCGTCTCAGAAAGGATTAGTAGGTTTGATACTMTCCATGATGGTCCTTCCTATTCCAAGTTTACTGAAACTCGGAAGATGTTTGAGCGAAATGCTCATGAAACAGGACATTCCAATCGCTATTCCCCAAAGAAAGAGAAAGTCATTTCCAATGAGCTGCCAGATGAATGGTGCAGCTCTAAGTCTCACAGAGGCAGCACTGATTCACTGGACAGTCTTAGCCCAAGGACAGAGACCGTCTCTCCAACTGTGAGTCAGCTCAGCGCAGTTTTTGAAAACGCTGACTCGCATAACGTAATYGTTGTAGAAAAGTCGGAGAACAATGAGGAGTATACTGTAACTGGTCACTATCCGCTAAACCTCTCCTCTACTGTCACAAATATCTCCTCCCCAGTTGCAAACCTTGAGGGTTTCAGTCCTCTGAAAGATACCAGCACGTGGTCTCCACCAGCCAAACAGAGTACAGGCTTGATGTCTGCTGAGAGCTCTCAGCAGAATAGCACGCCTTCAGCAGTGAGGCAGAAGACGTCCACAGGCACTTTGGCAGGTTCAAAAACAACTGAAGAAATTAAGAAGAGTACAGAGGCAAGTGCTGATTCTGTTGAGAGCTCTGCAGCGAGTCAACACGATTTGGCCAGCGTGCTTGACAGCGAAAGATCTGTGGACAGCTGTGCTAGGAGTAGGTCAAAAACAGAGACGGAAGTTTTGTTGCAACAAAAGGAACGGTTGGACCATGCGGAGGGTATCTTTGATAGACCTGAAGCTGCAGAAGTACCAAGAAATGTAGCCTCAGGTGGTGATTTTGCCACAGATGCTGTTTCAGATGCTACCGAGTCCCATTATGATGAGGCAAGTGAAAAAGAGCTGCATGAAGATGTGAACAATTTCCAGAGTTCCCATGTGTACATGCACTCTGACTACAATGTGTATCGGGTACGATCGAGATATAATTCTGACTGGGGAGAGACAGGTACAGAACAGGATGATCAGGATGACAGTGATGAAAATAACTGTTATGAACCTGATATGGAATATTCTGAAATTAATGGATTGCCAGATGAAGATGAAATCCCAGCCAACAGAAAAATACAGTTTAGCCGTGCTCCAATTAAGGTAAAGTTTCCTACATTCTTTTTCTGCGGTTTGGTTCGTATTCAAATGCAACTTTATTTGAAGTAGATTTTGACAGCTGATCTCGGCTCTGAAAAGATTGCAGAGGATCTTTCGATACACATTTTTATTACAGTCAGCCAGCCAGCATAATCTTAAATGAAYTAAGGAAGCTGAGCTCTGATGAGCTTGTGTCATTTCCTACACTACTTGTTGGCTGACTAAGCCAGCAGAAATTGAGAATGACAGCTGGGTTTGTGAAGTTTGAGAACTTTAACATGCATGTTTTGACTTGTATGACTGAACTGTAATCACATGGTGAAATGTARAAGTGGGTATTTGGTGGCCTTTGTGCTGCTTGGTTTTTTCATTTGAAATCACAGCTTCTTTAAATCGGATGGCTTTTCTTCAGCTCTCATCAGATGTTCTTTAAAGTCCCTGTGTATAAACACTGTGTCATGAAATACGGTGTGATTCTGTCTCAGTAGTAGAGGACTGTTAGTATTCTGCATCTGAATTAGTATCATCTTTTCTAGTAACATCTTCACTTTTTTAAAACCTTATTAAACATTAATATACGTGTATCTAGTATGTCTCAGTGCTACAGAAAGGCCAAAGTGAGATGATTGAAATACCTAATGAAGGGTGGGTTTCTTGTAGAGCTTTTTTTGGTTTGTTTTTAAGTACCTTGAAATGACAGCTAAGAATGTTGTTTCAAGTATTTTCAGTTCAGGAAGGAATAACTAGTCGTGTACTGCTGAGTCTCAGAGTTAAGTATAAAAGTATTTTACTTCCGAGTTGCTTCTAATGCACATGGTCTGAAATGGACAATTCAAAACCGTAGTAATTTTTTGCAGAAATGGCTCTTGAAAGAGCCATATATGGTGGAGTACTTGAAATCTAAACATTTTTGAATTAACAGTCTGTAATTGATAACAAGCTGTATTTTCATTGTGTGAGTTTAGTAATAAAAGTTATTAAATCAACAAACAAAAGTTTCACTATCAAATTCAAAATAATGTGATTTACAAAATCTGCATTTACATCACCTGTGCTTTAAGTTAGGATAATATGTATATTTGTATTAGGACATTTTAATCTGAATGAAGCAACCATGTTTTCACATCTGTTTGTTGTGGGGTGGAGGAGGGGAATGGCCTTGTGTTCTTCATGCTTCTAAAAGACCATTTTTTACACTGAAATAAAATATTCTGAGCCAAGATAATGGGGTTTTTTTGTTTTGTTAGTATTTTATTCAGGCTTGCATCATGGACCAAAAATTCTAACAGTGTTTGTGCTCCTTCTAGATTATTCCCATAATTAAACTAGCTGGTTTTCTTTAATTTTTTTTTGTGATGAAGTAGAGAAAACTTTTATTTGAAAGGATTACGAATGTTGTCCCCCCCACTGCCTTCCTCCTCAGGCTGTACTAACAGACAAGATGATGTTCTCTCTTCTGAAAGATCTRCCAGTTATGTGCAGAGGTTTGTTTTATCATATTTGTTATGGTTCTAACAGATGAGGATTCAGAAAGTGATTACAATGATTTTATTCTTGAGATGGTTGGATTTTTTTGCTGTTTCTGTTTTGAAAGAGCTAACAGTGACATTATTACTTCAGTACATTGCTGTTTGTCTGAATCATCCTGTCATGCCAAGTGCTATGAGAGTATTCTCTCAATTATTTAGTTATAAAATTTTTCTTTTCTTCTGAAGATTTTCATGCTGTGTTCATTTCCGATTACTGTTATCAAGTAATAATAACAGGCCATCAGGAAAATGCTCTAAAAGTCATTTGTGTAAATAATAAAAGAGTACATTTTTCATGGTTTTCAGCATAAAGCACTCTTAACAAGCTTATCCAAAGTAAAAGAGTCATTGCTTTAATTATTTTAGCATCTTCATTGTAGATAGGAAGAAAACAGAATAAAAGCTGCATTGAGAGAGAACGGTGTAGGAGAGACTGGGAGGTCTGGGAGATCCCTGTGTGATGGCTTTTTGTCTTGGGTGCCTTCAGTGCATGCAATCTGTTAGTCGTGGGGAAACAGAAGTGAGACCATGTGGAAGGCTTGCACTAAGAGGAAGAAGTGCAGCGAAAGTTGTGGAAAATTAAAAGCTGCTTCTGGAGCCTTCCTCCCTTTTCTCSGCAGCACTCAGTAATTCCCTCGGCAGTGTCAAGCAGCGTAAGCCCGGGCGGGCTGCCAGCAGCATCAGGTCACTGCCCGGCTGCGGGCAGGGACCCGGGAAGGGCAGCTGGAAAATCCCCCGRTGAGTCCTCGGAGGCTCGTGAGTCTGTGGGCTGCTGCGCTGCCTGGCTGGCAGCGCTGCCAGTTCGGCATGCTGCTGGGAGGTCGTGAACCGGCTCTGGCAAGCGGCTTCTGCCCAGCAGGTAGGTACCAATGAGCAGTGCAGAGGGCAAGGGAGACTTGTGTTCTGTCCCCTCGCACAGCGCTAGYGGACAAATTTACCCCATCACTCGCTTCACCTGTCCATTACGTGGGGATGATGCTTGCTAGGTGAATAGACAGCAGCTATTTAAGAATTTTTCCATTCTAGGCAATTTTGTGTGTTAGTGGGCAAAACTGGTTTCACTAACGCTTTCCTGAATGTCATCTCACGCATAGCGTAACTGAGAGAGAGGAAAATACAAAGCAACGTAGGAGTAGTTTCTGAACTGTTGAAAACTGATTTGTCTTTATTAAAATGAAGCAACGTGTACTTAACTACTCTGCTAGGTTGGGTTGGACTTTTCACACCACTAACTCTAAATGTTTAGTGCTGATTTCACAGTATTGTACCTCCACTCTCCTCCTACAGATGAGCTCTGAAATAATTAACAAAATTGGCATTTGAATGTGTAACCTGTGAAATGAGTGGGCAGTTATTGCCATAAAGTCGTTACTTGAAGGTCTCAACAGGTTTAGATAAACATCTTTGAACTATTTTTCCAAGGAATTTTTCAGGTAGATATGTAAGAAGTAAATGAGAAGAGTGCTGAGACTGAAGAGCAAAGAGATTTCAGTTCCCTCCAAGGGGAATCCTTTCTGTCCCCTTAGGGGAAATGCTGTGGACTATGAGAAGTAATGAAGTATAGGCAGAAGGATGAATAAATAAAATCTTAATCATCAAACTGATAAAGATTGAATTCTGCTCATCTCCCAAGAGGAAAAAAAAACCAGTTATTGAGAAACTTGCTATAAAGAGAAAGATTCAAGTCAACGGATGCAGGAAATTCTGCTCTGTTACAGTCTGTAATTTTGCTATCACAGATCCCGTGCTCCATGGGCCATTTACTCTGCTCTAGGATTATGGGATATGTTTGCTGATCTCGTCTCTGTTGAAAGTCCCTTAGGAGTAGGTGGCTGCCCGGGGGCCAATGCAGGCTTGGAGAGTTCCTGGGTATTTGGAGTGTGGCATCACTGACGTAAGCAGTTGTGCGTGTCTGTGGGAGCTTAAGTCAGCTTGGTGCCGTTCAATAAAAAATAGCCTAAAAGGGCCCAAGAGTTGGTGCTGGTAGTGGGAGTGGGCATGAGTGTGTTGCTAAACAAGGGATGTGCACGTTGATACAGCAGTTGATATGAGGGTTTATATAGCGATACAGAGGCCTTCAGCACTGGCCCGTTCTTGTGTTGAGGTATTGTGTTTCTGCTCAGGGGTAGAGCTGAAGCTCTCCAAGGCAAGTGTAAGAGGTGAAAAATTTAAGTAAATGTGATGAGGAAAAAAATATCCTGGTTTTGCCAGGGACACTTTTCTACACAAAAAAGCAGAAACTCTGTGATTTATTGACCTGTTGTTGAGTTTTGCAGGGTTTCCTGAGGCTTGGGTTATATGCCGCTTCCCAAACATTGCAGGCTAGTTGGACAAGGTTTGCCAGTAGTGCAAAATTCATTAGCTCATGGCTTTCCACACTCTAGCAAATGGAAATGTATTGATTGTCCAAATCATGGTCCTTTTTGAGCCRTGCTTCCTCCATCCTGGATAGAATTAGGATGGAAGAGTGATGTCACCTCTTCTCTCCAAGTCCAGAATGTCTGGTATCTTGATAGCTGATGGCTGCATCTTCAGTTAGTGCCCTATTTCTGGCATGAGGTACATGTTAAACCATTTAAAGCTGTTAGCAGCAATTGGTATCTCCTGCTGAGCCTCCTTTTGCAACTTTCTGCTCTGCTGACTTGGCCCCACCAGGCTAAGGGGTTGGAGAGGGTTGGGTAGTATGTGATCAGACCATATGGCAGACAGCAGGTAACTTGTGGTGCAATGAGGGGTTTTAGTCCAACCTGCTGCTGCAGTTTTCAGGGTTCCGTAAAGCTTCCTTAGGGTGCAGTGGTGGTGAAAGGACTTCTCTGCAGACCTCTCTGAGTTTTGGGGTAGGTGGGAGAGAGGGCAACAGGAATGGAAGGGATACAGCAAATGGCTCTCCTATGCTTCAGGTAATCCCATATAAAGGGATTTGATCACTAGTGCCCGTGCCTCATAAGTTCTTACTCTCTTTTGTCATGTCATGACTGAATCTTATACCCCACAGCATTTGGGTTTTCCAGATCGTGTTTTGTTCAAATGGTCTTCAGGAATTGAATTTGTGCTTTCTCTCTCTCTGAGCCTTTGAAGAGGTTTTACAAGAAGTGCTGTGACTGTAGTTTAGTGTAAAATATAAATGACATTTGTATTTAACAGTTGTTTTGAAGTTTCTTATGAACTATATGGTGCTTTTTCTTATTAAAAATCAGTTCAAGGAGCAAGTCTTTCTTTTAGTTATTCCTCATTTCTCTCACTAAACTGTATTCGGGAATGTAAATAGTGGTAAAGAAAGAATCTGAAACAATCTGACCCTGTTGGTACTTTGGAAATTTTTACTCTCAAAAATATTCTTTGTCTGGTACGCATCAAAATAAAGTATGCTGGAGACATTTTCAAGTTTTAGTATGGAAAAAGAAAGTATTTCTTTGCCTGGTTCAATGTTTAGTATGGTGTTTACCTGTTGTTAAAATGTTGAGCTGTTTTGGATCATAGAAGTCGTAAGTGAAGGTTACCCATCCACAAGCACTGTGCAGTCACTGGCTCCAAACTTGCCAACGCTTCTATTTGTGTTTTACTTAAGTGAATACGGAGTTGGATTTGGATGACCTCCAGATCTGCCTTCCATCCTCAGTGAGCCTGTGATTCTATAAATAAAGTAGTCCCAGTGGGTGTTAGGACACTTGTTGAAGGTAGATGTGGAAGACAGGACTTGCAGAAAGATCCTGAGGATATATTAGATTTAAAATTATTACAGAATCTGAGAAATTAATCCACTTTTGAATGGGTTAATTAAGAAACCTTACAGATAAATAAAGATGTGTAGCTTCCTTCAGAAGTCACTGAAAGAGTATTTTCCTTTCCTTAAATTTGGTTCTCTACTCTAGGTCCTGTATCCATGCTTTGTTTACCACGCATTAAGAGTGCATGGTAGTTTTGGCTAAAGCATGAAATCAGATACTAAGTAGGCTTAGGCTCGGTCTCCTGTAATGTTGCATAAATCACGGAACCTTTATGCTGGTATTTGAATTCTGTAAAATGGGCAGCAAGTTGGTTATTAATTCCATTAATCTTGACTTGTGAAGTAGTTTGAGATACTGAGCTATTGCTTGGGTAGCTTGAAATGTGTGTGTTCTGCTACATAAAATAACCTTATACTTTTTTCAGGTATTGTGAAGTATGGGAAATTCTACAGACTTGAGAAGTAAGTGTGTTGTACTGCAAGGATTGTGATGCTAACTTTGAGTATTTGTAAAAGTTAACGATGTAAAACCAGGTTCTTTCTTCTGGTGGTAGGCTATATAGAGCATTTCTGGGACCTGGTCTTTTATTTCAGTTACCTTTGTTATGAAAGATCTTGTTATGAAAGGCATATATTTATATGTATTTGTCAGGGAAAGGAATGAGAAGTAAATATTAAGGATTCAAAGACTGGATGCTCTTAGATAAAGAACAACAGTGAAGGGATAAAGCATTCCAGAACAGGTTGCTATTTTTGTTATTAAAAGGTAAGTTTGTTCTACATGGTTATCTCGTACGTGAAGTGTATTACTGAGTTGGAATTGTATACTTTCACTGGATGAGTCTTTCACAAACAGTAATTTCAGATGCAAAAGAGTTTTCTTGTGTTAAGTATACATGGAATTATCGGAATACAGTAGACGGAATAAAGTTGTTTGCCTGCCACAATAAGATGTGGAGACTTTAACTCTTGTATCGGTCATAATTTCACTACTAATTCTAGGGGCCGGTTATTCCTGTACGCAATGTTCATACACAGTTATTGAAGTAAAAAGAAATAATATTGCTTTAAACTGGGTTTTATAAGCATTGAGGACATTCTAGAAGAGCTGTTTGTAGAAACCAAGTTTGGATTAAATAATTGGCATCAGAGGATTATGCGGTTTAGATTGAAAGGAGTTTCCAATTAAAGGTTTTGAATTTCAAAAATGCAGACTGAGAAACTGTAGGGAAATGGTTTGAAATTAGTTGAACCAAAGAGCTAAGGGAGCTAATGGTGGGGTTCTTAGAACCTCTTTGATTCAGAATTAGAAAAAGTGCGTAGGATTTGCATCCCAAGAAAAAGCAGAATACACGAGCAGAATAACTGCAGACCTAATCAGAAGAAAAGCCAGCCAAAAAGAATATCAGAAGCTAGCCAAGAACTTGCAAGGAGTGGCGAAAGTGGTTGTTCAAAAAATGAAGACTGTCATAGAGTTCAGAAGTCTTAAAGTGTGAATAAGAAGTTTCCAGAAGTCAAGCTGAGTTTGACCTTGTAAAGGAAAATAATCCAAGTAGTAAAAAGCTATTTATCCRTTAAAAAAGAAACAAGAAAGGAAGTTGGGTGTTATGCATTGAGCATGAGGTTATGATTAGAGCTATCACCCCCAGTTTATATTACTATTTTGCCTTCATTTTTGGTGCAGTTGGTCATGTTGAGCATGGAATTGGGATTAAGAGTGAAATAAATGTGTATAGGTGGAAACTCTTACAGTGGAAATTCTTATAGTGAAATGAAGATGAAACCTAGAAGTTCCTAGTGCTCAGGTTTGTAGGGGGCTGTGTGAAAGAAGTTATATTTTAGAAAGTCTTGTAACAAACATTTCAAAACGAACAGAACACTATCAAAACAGAGATGGTATTTAACTGCAGAAGAGCAAATGCAGTAGCCATTTTTCAGAAGGTAGAGAAGAGGTGGTTCTGGCAGCTTGAAATTTATTAATCTCTTTTTTTTTCTCTATCGCAAAGCAACAGAAAAAAACTTTAAAAAGAATCAAAGGCAGGGAGGAAAATGGAAAAGTGGAATAGATGTAAATGGATTTATGAGAGGTAGCATATGTCAGACTAAATTAATGTCTGCCTTTGATAAGATAGATAGAAGACCTTGTTAAAAATTTCAGGAGTTCTGTCTCAGAAAGTTGAAGTACGCTAATGACACTTGCTTTTGATGGGAAGTGGGGAAGCCTTATCATTGCATAGGATTACAGTAAAATAGAGGTGACTGGGAGGACTTGAGTAGTGGGGATGGATTATGAGCTAAGAAGTTTCACGGTAAACTAGTGACTCATTTGTAGGGGATGACAGCTAAGGAGAAAGCCACTCTGTGACTTGCTCACGCCAAATGACAGAAGTAACCCGCGGTGCGATGCAGCTGTGAGGAAGGGAAATGGCGTTCCAGATACATGAAGCAAAATATTTTGGTAGCGGTAGGGAATTGTGAGTGTCATTTTATAACTCRCTGAGGAGACTTCATCTGGAATGTGTCTTGTGGATTCTGCTTAAAGCAAGTGAGTTTGCAGGAAAAGCTGCAGCAAGTTGCTGCTCTTAATCTGTCTTTTTCTTGGTTAATTCTATCATAAAAGAGGGGGCTTAAGAAATTTATCTTGCTCAGTGAGGGATGACAAAGCCTGAAAAAGAGCATAACTGCATCTCTGGTATATYCATAAATAAAAAGCACCTGAAGGCTAAGGGGCAGCGTTCCACTTTTAAGGTGGAATTGAGCATTTTTCAACTAAGATTGAAGAATTGTAATAGCAGGCAATGACACAGGCAGTTTCCTTCTCTTTTCCTATGTTCCTAATAGACTACTGTATTGTCTAACAGTGTCTATTAATTCTGTTAAGAGTTGGAATTTCCTTCAGCACAGTTGAACTTGGAGGCCACAAATAATCTATTAAAAAAATACCTGACATTCCTGTAGTTCAATGGTACAAAGCAATAGCCATTATTCTGTGGTGTCCTTTTTTATACAGAAAGTGTTCTAGTGAGAGCAGAAGCTAATTTTACTCGCTAGAGTTGATTCAAGAGACCTGTCAGATCACTCAGATATTTCCATATGATAAAGTCAGTGGAAGGTGTGAATGCAGAATTTATCTTTGAGACCCGTTTGCCTTGCGTTATTACACATGCAGCTGCACTTCTTAGTCTGTGCACATCTGTAACTTTTTATGTTCCTCTCTGCAGTTTCCATCTGCTTCAGTATTCAGTGTGTAATCTCAAGGGCATAAGATGCTGGTTCACATTGAAAGGGTATCTTTTAATATTCAGACTATGATGCATGTAGACCTAGTGCCTTTTATTTGATAAAATACCTGTATTTCAAATTTACTATGCACATTATTTGTTTAAAAGCAATAAGCTATAGAGGCTTTTAGAAGTCATACTATCAAACTCCTGTCTAATTCATTTAGATCATGGCCTTTATGATAAAAAAAATTCCCAAGGTTTTATCCAGCTTGTAATAGTCTTTACATCTTTATAAGCTTGCAGTCATCTCTAAGATGGACTCTGACATTAGATACCAACATACTTAGATTCTGTAGATATGTAGATTCTGACATACTGAAATATTTACCTGTTAGCTCTGCCTTCTTAGAAGCCCAAAGATACCTGTTCATTAATGTCGACTTGGGTGATTATCCAGTAGATTTTATTGTGTGTGGACTGCTTAAACAGAATACTCAGAATATTTTAATACTGTATTTTTCACAAGGGCAAACCAGAGAGAACTCATGAATCTAGAGATTTAGAGCACTCTTGAAAAAGCTGGTGATTTAGAAGTGTGGCAAAGTGCACCAATGCAAACGAGAATGTTTCAGTATGGTGTTTGGGAGCATAAGACTACCAGACCACGTAGCTCTATTCCTTTTTGCTCAGCCTTTTTCTCTGAAGTAGTTGCTCAGTTTTTTCTCCCCTCTATTCATCTGGTAGGTTGACTAAAAACTGCCACCTTGATGTTTTTTGCACATTTCTTTCACGTTGATATTTAAGATGGGGGAGGGAAATATCATTAAACAGAGGGTTTTGTTTTTTCTTTTCTTTTTTCCCCTTCTCTCTGTATGGCCAGTAAAGCAATTTCCAACCTTAACAGTTGTAAATCCAAAATAACCACAGTAAGTCTTAGCAGTTTACTACAAGTGCATGACACAGTCATTACYAGTAAGTCTTGGCCGTTAAAAAGGGGAAGTTACGCTTGACCGATCTCATAACCTTCTACAATGAAATGACTGGCTTGATAGATGAGGGGAGAGCAATGGATCTTGTCTACATTCATTTCAGTAAGGCTTTTGACATAACATCCTCATAGAGAAGCTGATGAAGTAGGGGCTGGATGAGCAGACAGTGAGGGGGATTGAAAACTGGCTGAACAGAGAAGTGGGCAGACAGGAACCTCGTGAAGTTCAGCAGGGAGAAGTGCAAAGTCCTGCACCTGGAGAGGAAAAGTCCCATGCAGCAGCATATGCTGGGGGCCACCCAGCTGGAAAGCAGCTTGGCAGAAGAGGATCTGGGGTCCTGGTGGACACCAAGTTGAACRTGAGCCAGYGATGTGCCCTTGCAGCAAGGAAGGCTAATGGTATCCTGGGCTGTGTTAGGAAGAGTGTTGCCAGGCAGGTCGAGGGAGGTGATCCTTCCTCTCTGCTCAGCACTGGTGAGGCCACACCTGGAGTACTGGTTTCTGTTCTGGGCTCCCCAGTACAAGAGACTGGAGAGAGTCCAGTGAAGGCCCATGAAGATGAAGAAGGGTCTGGAGCATCTCTCCTGTGAGGAAAGGCTGAGGGAGCTGGGGCTGTTTAGCCTAGAGAAGAGAAGGCTCAAGGGGGATCTTATTAATGTATATAAATATCTGAAGGGAGGGCTCTTTTCAGTGGTGCCCAGCGACAGAACTAGAGGCAATGGGCACAAACTGAAACACAGGAGGTTTCCTCTGAATGTCAGGGAACACTTTTTTTCCCTGTGAGGGTGACCAAGCACTGGCACAGGTTGCCCGGAGAGGTTTTGGAGACTCCATCCTTGGAGATACTCAAAAGCTGTCTGGACATGGACCTACGCAACCTGTTCTAGGTGGTCCTGCTTGAGCAGAGGGGTTGGACCAGATGACCTCCATAGGTCCCTTCCAACCTCAGCCATCCTGTGGTTCTGTGGCTTCATTTAAATCAGAAAAAAATATTTTCCTGATAGTGAACTTTGGCAAAGGAAGCAGCTAAATTGCATCCAAGATAAGTTCTTTTAATTTTATTATTTGTAAAATATATTAAGTGACTTCTCATTTATCAAATTATAAGAGTGCATAGTTTTGCAGATCCAAAGGTGATGCAGAAGCTCCAACAGGTTTTCCCTGATTGTAATAGTTAACTTTGTTTAAATGTATATGAATATTTTAACAAGAGCTCATTGAATACAGCTTGAATTGTTACCTGTAATTACAGTGGAGTGGGGTCAAATAAAGATTTCTGGGATGTAGAGATTTTTTTATGGGATATTTTTTATGTGTTTTCCTTCCCCTAAAATACATAAACATTTAGGTAGGGAAGTCCTGGGTTGTTTATGAGTTGTCATGAAGCTTTATACCTTCTTTTTCAATGACTATAACTTAGATTTAATTGTTAATTAAAATCTGAGTATTAAATATTGTACAATAGGGCAGACAGTGCTTCACTGTAGAACACAGTCATGATACTGAATTTTCCTGGACTTTAAACAATTACGAAGTATCTAGAAGATGCAGCAGTTTGCCACTTTGCAAGAAAAGCATAGGGARGAACTGCAGCTCTGTTGACTTGATGGTGCCTTTGCTATTTGGGAACAGTGTGTCACCTTAGTGATACAAGCGGGATGACTTTCTTGTGCATATGTACATCTATTACCCCTAACAGAGAGTTAAGTTTAGTTTAAGGACTGATAGTAGCCTTTTAATGTTTCCTGTTAATGAGAACCTAGACCCACCACTGTCAGTCAAAATGACTATCTAAGAAAGGATTTTAAGGTTTTTTTTGTCCATATTATGTTGTGTTCTAGCATGAGCAGATTGACCTAACTTTATAAGTAGCATTTCGCAATGCCAAAAGATTTTGGGGAAATGTTTAATATTGGGGAAATAATTATGATTAAGAGAAGAAATTAAGAACAGCCTCTACARAAGTAAAACTGTTGAGGGGTAGTGTTCATTTGCAGCGGAGGCAAAGCTCACTAGTATTTTGCATATAGCAGCAGCCGAAGTCTGTATTGCTGCCGCTGTCCTGCAGCTGGGTAAGCCCTGGTTGGAACGGGAACGTGAGCTGAATACTTGAAAGCTCTGGTCAAACTGGTAAATAATTCCACACTGTGCTGTACACCTTCAGTGCAATCTCAAAATTGTTCGCTTCGTAAAAGCTACTGAGCTGCTAACATTGTTTAGTTTATCTATGAAATCCTTCCAATAATGGTGGAAAGAGACATTTTGCTGATTTCGTAAAGCTCAAGAACTCCCAGGAGAGAGACCAATGTGTATTGCTGAAGATGACCAACAGCAATCTATGAAACATGAGAGAGATTAGTGGGAAGTTTTTTGAGTAGGACTTTGAATAAATGGATTAAAACAGAAAGACAGCGAGTAGTATAAAGTAAATTGTTCTTCACTCTTTTGGCTTAAAAGTGGATCTGTTAAAACAGGCCTCCTGTGCCCATATATAACTTTTATTTATTTTATTTTCCTAGTCCAGAGGCTCGCTTGTGTCTCTAAGCCCTGGAGAACCCSTGTAGTTAATCCATGTCATTAAGAACCGAACATTTCTGAGCTTGAGAAAGCTGGATTTAGCTTCCAGCAGCACAGCGATGAGAACCACGGGGGCTTGGCCGGGGGGGTGGCGGAGCGGTGGGGGTCTCCTTCCCCAGCCGGGCGATGGGATGGGAGAACGGGCTGAACCTCATCAGCAGCCAGCACCCTGCCCTGGCCAGGTCCTGCCCCAGCTTTCGTAAGCCAATGCAGCTGGCACGTGGTAGTGCTGCACTTGCAGCATTTAGGATTCAAAGAAGCCATAGGGCAGGTCTGTGGCCTTTTTCTTTACCACTGCATCAGTAGTCCCGCAGTATAGCATTATCTGAAATACGCAGCTGAACCCTTTCTTCACCATTTTGCCTCAATGCACTTCCTTGTGTTATCTGAGCATTGTAGTCTGCCTCAGAGTTTTTTAAAGTGCAGTTTCTGGTTGTCTTCTCTCCCCCCCCCCCCGCATTGATTCTGGACATTTGCCAGGCTGCAGTTCGTTTTGTTGACGGCTTAGAACATAATTTCCTTTTTTATCCTCAATTTTCTAGGGCTACATACTTGACATTTTGCATTACATTATAAAATAGCAAAAAAAACCCAAACAGAAGCTTCTTTTTAAATTGTCAGTTTATGAATTTTTGTCATTGTTTTATGTAGAGCATATTCAGCACTCAAAAGACTGAAGAATTTACCATGGTGCTTTTTTTTTTTTAACCAAGTTTATTTTCTTACATCATTATCTGTGGTTGTTTTACTTCGCTTATTGTATTTTGTTGTTTGTAATAAATAATGATTGAAATGTATAGCTTCATATCCATAGAGGCTCTGTAAATGCTGTTCATTCTCTGGTTATTCTTGTTCTCTGCACAGATCTTTCTGTCTGATCTCACACTTTGCTTTTAATACCTTGCAGCTTTATTGTGTGAGACAACAACATCTAGATGTGCCGTATGTTCCACTGCAGTTTTCCTTTAACCTGTGGCTGACACCTGAGAGGAGAGGAAGCATGTTCTCTGGGCCGTGTTGCATGGAGTATCTGCTTCACCTGGCCAACTTATAGGTGGATCTGCTGCCACCTCTTTTTTAGAATATACACTTGTACACCTAGAAAAGTAAGAATTAAAAGAACAAACTTATTTGTGTATGCAGATACTTGACTAATAAAATGTAGTGGTAATTCRTCAAAAGGCTTTGAAAGAGAAAATTTTGTCTTAAAAACTCTGTAATTATTCTTTGATGATAAACATAATGGTCCCAGGGATGTGGGACTTGCTTTAGCTGCAAGAATTTTTGCAGTGCAAGGTGAACCTGCCAGGAGGATATAGCAAAAATGTCTGTTAAGGGTAAGCATGGCGTGACTTCTCTCTGGTATAAGGTGTTTTTTGTTCTCTTTTAAACAGGAGTGGTACTATAGTCATGAAATACTAGATCAAATTCTTTGTCTTTTATTAGCACTGGAATTCCAAGGTACAACATCACTTGGTGACTCGCTGAATAATAGTTGTCTTTTAATGACTGGCTTGGATTACTTTACTCTGAAAATGAAGGTCAAAATTTTATCTTTTGTCTCACTATCTGAAAAAAACACCAGCAGCAGAGGAAAAGGAGGACTACTCCTCATCCCCGTTTAGTTTCTAAAGTGGAAGAAATACAACTGTAGAATAAATTGCATTTAAAATGTCTTACTTTGAATCAACTGCTTGTGCTAATATCCATATCCATGTATTCGGTGCAGAGACCAGTGTTACCATCAGAAATAAGATATTTTTGGGACTCCCTGACATTTTGCAGCCCTTTGTCATGCTACCGTCATGAACTTGATCAGTAAATTAGCTTAGTAGTACTGATAGCAGATTTCTAGGAGTTACACCACCGGCTCTGATTCAGTTCACTGAGCTTGCATGCAAGAATTCCTGACGACACAYGATGGGGTATCAAACTGAACTATACTATGCAAACTATACTGTATAAGATTGGCAGACGACAGTGCTGGAAACTGTCATTACACCACCACTGAGTCACGTGTCGTCTTCTGCACCATTTGGTTAGCACATAGGGAATAGAAAATAAGGTATCAGCATGCACTGATAACAGGGCAACTGGACAGACATGATGATGGCAATGACCTGAAGAAGCACACAGATACTGATTTTTCTGCTCTTATGCTGCATTTGGCAGTGATGAACAGAGTGGCGATCAGGAGAGCTGCAAAACTGACAGGCAGTGCTTCCTTTTCTCATGGGTGTGTGGCAGCAAGTCAAATCAAAAGAAGCAAGTGTGAATGGGAAAGTTTGAAATGTACAAAACTTGAGAGTGGTGTAGTACAGCAAAATAAGGTGATAGTTAATGTTAAAAAGCTTGTCAAATTGAGATCACTTAGGGGAGTTTTTCTTAAAGATGGAATGATAATTATGATCATTAAAAGCTGAGGGGGAACCTCTGCATGAATTGCCAGTGCACTTGCCACCTCTGCTAAAAGCCTAGCAATAAGATTGTAGGGTATTTTTTAGCTAAGATGATAACATCCGTGTTACGGAATAGAGGGTTTTCAACTGGGTTTTCTTCAGTGTTATCACAGCACTGTGGAAGTTTAATGTGGACATGTCTGCAGAACCGCTTCAGTGACTTAGCAGTATTTTACCTATTTTACAGTCTCACCTTACTGATGCACTGATCTGCACTACAAAGACACTTCTTACTTTCACGTCATGGTTAAGGAAGAATGTATAGCTTTGTCTACAGTGTCCTGTAAGAGGAAGATTCAACAGCTAATCAGCTAGAAGAGAGTGAACCAAAAAAAGGAAGCTACAGCAAACTATCTGTGATGAAAAAAACAAAATCTGAGAATTGTGGGGAGTACTGGCTTTTCCTTTTTGCCCTGACTGTTTTCCCAAGGCAGCCAGCCCTGGGAATTGCAGTCTGTTCTGCAAGGAGCCTAAAACAGTGTGCTGAACGTGTAGTCTGCTGTCAATTATGCTAAGTACTGGTGGGATGGTCCCTTCATGCAGTTACAAGAATTGTGTCGGAAAATGTCTACTTCAGGTAGATCTTGTAACAAAACCATGAACTGATGCTTTGCAGGAGGCAGTTTCAATATCTGGTAGTATTCAAAGAAATAAAAAGCTACTTTGATAAGAAAGCAAATGACTTAAAGTTCCTAACTTTCAGTACTTTTGATGTATAACTAAAAAAAAATCCTGCATTTTTGGGTGACAGTTTATAACAAATGGCATCAGCTTCATGAAAGAGACTGTAGTGCCTTCAGTTGAAAGCAGTTCTTGAGATTAATTACTAGTCAGCGAGTCTCCTTTGTGTGATCACATCACAACTCYATAAGCTTATCAAGGAGATGCTCAGAAAACCTTTGCTACTGCTTGACGAGGTTTCTTACTTACTGATCTAGGAGTGCCTGTACATCATCTCATGAAGGCTGGCAGCTTTTTCAGGTGTGTTGTGAATCTATAATCAAATTTCACAAAAAAACTTTGGTTTGTCTGTGCAATTAATAAAAGAGCTTAGAKAAAGGATAGCCATCTTTGGAACACATGCCTAGGAAGAAGACTCAGACCTCCCTCCATCATTTTCTAGGAGAGCGTCTACCTAAACATTACGCTGTAGATGTAACGTTTGTGTGTTCTTCCACAATGAACGTGGGACCAGAAGAACCATCTATACAGAAAGAATTTGCAGGTCCTGGCACTAGAAGGAACGCAAGGGCAAATACAATTGTGTAGCTTAATATTTAGACTGTTCCCCTTCAGCATTGAGGGCAGCTTTGGGATCTGAGATGTGCTGAAAGACTTGCTAAAATGAAATAGATAAGGAGCTATTAGATTTAAAAAGAGATTCTCTGACTTAAAGGGAGTTGAATTTTAAGTCCCCCATAGTGGATGAGTGTTATAACCAGTTGGCCTTTCATATGAAGTGCACCACTGTCATCTCTTCCTCTCCTTGACAGGCTTTCGCAAAGAGAGTTAGATCTTTCCCCTTTTTTTGATCAAATGCAACAGTCGCCTGTCTTCGGGAGGCAGTTGTAGGCTTTGAGCCCTGAGTAAAGGGAGGCATCTGTTTGCAGCTCTTATTAGGGCTGTAAGCTGGAAGAAGTCAGAGAGACTGCACTACTCAATAAATTGATTCTTCACTCTAGGCAGGGCCTTGGTCAATCTTCGTGCTTACTTTGTGGAGCACCACCCCTAATGCAACTTAATTTCCCTTTGGATCCTTCAGATTTTGTGGGGGTTTTAAGTGCTCAACTCCAGATTTTTAATTTAGTCAGTACATAAATGTTGTGTTTTCCTCTGACCAACTGATAAGACCATAAATACTTTACTGGATTGTAGTCCACAGTTAGTGATAATAAATAGTATTTGTTTCTCAAACCAGACTCATCTTCTGGATGCTTTTCCATCCTGTTTTCTTCAGTCASCATATCAGTTGAAATCTGACTTTTTTTTTTTAGGTTGTCTCTCCCATTGTGTTATTTGAAAGTGGTGTCTGGGAGGTGGCAAAGACTAACATTTAACTTCAGTACTGTAAAGCAATTTGAATGTGGAGCATAATCCTAAGGGGGGRAAAAAGATAAATAAAGCATCAATGAATACAGAAGCTAGAATAATTTTAAAATGAGGATAACCAGGGCAGGCTTTCTTATTCATGTCTTGAAGCTGCTCTGGTTTTGATACACAGTCAGGGCCTTATCGAGGTATTAACTTTGTGGCTAGAATGTCTCTTTGTCTGCATAATGAATATAAATAAGCCCAACAGATAAAATAGCAGGGAGAGAAACAGTCAGAAGAAGATGAAATAATGCTCAGTTATGCAACTGGGATTAGTGGAAGAGAGAGGAGTAGAACTGAGACCTTCAAATTTTAATGGAAAATAAAAATTGTAAAATTTAGATAACTGCTTTTGGGGAATCTTATGATAGTGATGAATTGATGTCATAATATTACAGTTCAGAAGGAAAATATTATTTGCCACTTACAATGTGTGCTCACTGACCTACAGGTAAATGAGGTATAGCTGAAGTCAGGGGAAAGAACCAGGAGCCGCAGCTACCCGTGTTGGAGCGATTGCCTCCTGCCTGCACCGCTGCTCTGTCCTTTATCATTTTGATTTGAGAGAACTTCTGTGCAGTCTTCAATATCTCCAAAACACACCTCCCGCATTGTCATAGCTCTTCACTAGCTGTGAAACCAGGTTTCAGAAATTAAAAAAAGCTGGGTAATGTATTGTGGACAGAATTGTACCTCATGTGTAACTCTGGCTGACAGGAGTGGGCTTGTTGTCAGTGAAATCCTCAGCAGAACTGAAACTGAAATTAATATAGAGGAAGTAAAAGAAAGCAGCTTCAGCCTATRCTTTGAGTTCCTAGTGTTTTTATGATAGTGCTTTCTTCTCTGCAGCAGTCCAATGTGACTTGATACTTGTTTGAAAATACTATCTGTCATGGATGTAATTACATGCTTGGCCAATAGAAGTCGGAAACAAATTGCAATTCCCAAAATCTGTACTCCTTTCCTTTGTATAACGATATCAAGCTATCTTCAGGAAACAAAAGAGATTTAAAAGTCGGGGGACTGTCGTGGGAAATATGTGTATATATTGCTGGAGGCAGCAGTATAAATTAGGTGTACCTGAATTAAATTTAAACAAGACGGGTTGGTACCAAAAGCAGTGTGGTTGTAGCTGTTTGATGCTCAATGAAAGGCTAATTTACTTTGCAATGTAGTCATATACGTTGACTTATTTTATGTGTTACATAAAATAAGCCAAGCAAATTCTCCTTACTGAGCCTGCCCGTCCAAATGCTAATTGCTGATGGATGGTTATAGAATTTGCTAATAATGATATATTCCTTACAACAAGAGATTGTGAACTTACTTGGTGCTTTCACAGAATTTTATTTATGGTAATTCAAGGATGTAGTTTAGAAAGCTTCCAATTTGAAGACAAAATTCCTTTCATGATTGAATTGAGTATCTAGGATCCTGCGTGCAACTAAATAAATGTGTGTTCTTCTCCATATACCAGAGGATGCGGGCGCAGGCTTCTGGTAAGCTTTTTTTCAGAATGCAACATTTGAAGAATCAGATTTTTCTCTTGCAGTTGGAGGGGATGGCTGGTTCATCTTTATGTCATTCTGTAGAGGCAGCTGTATGTTGTTTTATGTCTTTTACAGATGGTGGCCCTTTTTTCTTTTTCCTGTGGTAGTTTAAAGCATGTTTACACAACAAGTACAGTGACTCTTCCTGTGCTAACCTATGACTGAAGGTGCTGGGAAGCTTGATGCAGAGATGTTAAGCTAACAAAATTATTCTATCCCATTGGGCAGCTCTCTGGACTTCCAGTCTTTTAAGTATCTTACAGGATGATAAGACCTAGGGGTTTCTTCTGCTGCTGTGTGCCACAGACTTTGAGACTTCAATTTGATTTTTTGTTTCTGTTTTGCTAAATTGTGGGCAGATGTAGAAGAACAGTAGAATCCTGCTGTTAGTGAGACGCAAATTAATGCCTCCACCCAGTGCAATAAATTCTCCTTAGCCAAGCTAAAAGTTTGGGTTTTGGTGGGKTTTTTTTTTTCCTCTCTGTGGATATCTTAAGAAAATGTATTCCTTATTGTGTTCTTTAAGTAGTTTTCAGAGTCATTATATAATGTKGAGGATTTTGTGTTTGAATGTGCACAAGATATTTTTGCCATTATGTGGGGTTATCTTGCTGCTGTATCAAACTTTTTTCTGGTACTGAAAATTAAGAAATTAGTATGCAAGAAGCATGTAACAGCATATGAGAATTTGATGTGATTTAGGACCATTTGATGTGATTTAGGACTGAGTGCAAAGCTATTTCAGTTTATATTCTTACAGAAGCCCCCTGAATTTTTGTGGTAGGTGATGGTGTTTCTAGTTGTGAAGCAGCTTACAGGATTGGGCTCTGAGAAGTATTTCAGATATTATGAGTCGGTCTTTTCTCTCCCAGGTCTTTTCAAAAGCTTTCAGAAATGCTATTTGGAGCACGGAAAAAGAAAACTAACATAGTTTCCCACAGTATAGAGTAACAAAAGTGAATCCATTGCATATAATATGCCATGGTGATGTATTTAAAATAAATAAAACCAACTACCTGATTTAGGCCCTGACACAAAGACAGACTTTGTCCCTCACGTGCCCCCCGTGTTGTGGCCTTGGGCCCCCGCTGCACGTCGGAGTTTCTGCCCCATCTGGGAAACAGCAGAAGCCTGGCAGCAACTCATCACATTTTCCAGAAAGCCCCTCTTCCACCTCCGCAGAAGAAAATGATCCTCTCCTCCCTGTGCTACCGGTGGCAGCAGACTGGGAGGAACTTCCCTGTTTTGCATACAAAATAATCTTTTTTTTCAGACCGCCTGTGTGCGTATATGCATGCCCTCAGTTAAAAACCTTGTCTGCAAAYGTATATTGTTTGTGTTTTGCCTTGAATTCAAATTGCAGTGTGGATRTTGCAAATTGATATCTGTTGTGTAATTTGTGCAAGAGGAAAAAGCGAACAACACCTAGAGGCACTATCTAAGGCCAGCTATTTTTATTCCTCCGTTATGTTTTAATTTGCTCCAAGTGATGAGTTTCTCTGTGGCTGAAACACTCACGCCTTCCAGTTTGCGCAGTCAATTTAAACATTTGCTGAATCATGGCATCAAAATAAAAAACGGCAAATGTCAAGTACTGTATTTAGTGATACTTAAGCCTGCACATATGAATTAAACAGTTAAATAAAAAAAATATTTTGTTGTGTTGTTATCTAACTGTTTCTAGGGATTGCATTGCCTAAAGCTCTAAAACCTGAAAAAGAAAATCAGCAGGCTTCAGAAGTTCAGTGTTRTTGAGCTCACCTATTTTCAGCGGCTTTTGTTGTGGAACTTAACTGGGGACTTGTGAAGGCCTAAAACTCATACTTCAGCCATCTCCATTGTTTTAAACACTTCAGATTTCCTGTTCTTGCCGGGGTCCATGTCCCTGATTTACTGTACCCGATAGCAATGCAGCAGAAACTTGGGAGGCAGTTTGAGTTGCGCGAGCACTGAAGGATTTATCTCCTGCTCGTGCTTGTAGTGTTCAGTGAGAAGTACCGTCCCCCCTGGGCCCACCTCAGGTTTTCAGGCACCGTTCATGAACTTGCAGTTTGAACATTAGAAACACTGTTCTAAATAATACTRTTCTACTTTGTGTAAAGTAAGTAAATCTTAGGCTTATCTGAATAGCTATAGCTGAGGAACTTCTATTTCTGCATGGTACCTTCTAAATTTTTTTAGTTACTTATCACCCTGATGACTTCCCCATGGTTAGTCCAGTTACCTTGGAAACCAGTTTACCCGCACATCTAATCTCTGAACTGATGAAATAATATGTATGGCCTGCAAATCAATTTGAAGAAAGCTTTCTCCTGTCTTAATTGAAGAATGTTAATCTCTTTGTTCCAGAAGTATCAGAATTTCAGAGGGTTTTTTAGGTTCAATTGAAATGTTTTGCTCATTTTTCATTTTAGTCCTTGAAAACGCGACAAAGGGGATTAACGTTATTGTATGTTTTGAAAAAGATGTAAATATCTCTTATGACCCACCACTTGCAAATATAAAACTTAAAAATTACAGAGACACAAAGCTGTTTGCTGATGGCTGAGGCTACGTTATGGAGATGTTGAATCAGTGTAGCAGCAGAATTTAACTGCATAAYGGTCATTCAGAAACGTCTCGTATAGCTGTGGCACAGCTCTTGCACAGTGTTGCAAAGAGGAGTTGAACACGTAAAGCTCCTGCCCCGGCGCTGATGAGGAGGATGGGCTGTGCCTCTGCTTTGTTATCCACATCGGTCCAGGCTTCCTTGGAACGGACTATCCTGAAAGCAGTATTTTTCTTGTCTTCAGTGAGATAGAAAAAAAAGGAACAAAAAGATACTACTTTTTTTTGCCTTTAGCTTTTCCTTTAGTTTTCACTGTGTACTTGCTGGTCTTGTGTTCATCTCCAAACTATTACAATTTTATTTTTTAACTTACATAACAAATGAACACTAAAAGTTGTCTCCAGTTCTGCGGACACAACACAGAAACACTGATTTTTCTCATTATCTCCTGGTAGTTTATTCTAATGATATCAAGATTTATTAAACTATTTTTTTTTTAGGTTTTATCAGGAATGTGAAAGTTGAATAATGGTATTCTGGAAATCAGAAWAATATTTATTTTCAATGTAAACTATTTGGCTGTTATTTCTGGGGACCCTTCCTGAAAGTTAAACTATTGATAAGAGAAAGCTCTGTCTCCCGCCAGACTTCATTGTGGTGTCAGGCTTCCTAAGCAGAACTATTTATGCTTTTGTCTTCCAGTGTATTTGAGATGATGCTTTTTGGCAGTTTATATAGCAAAATCATATATTCTGTGACACAAGTGATTTTTTAGAAGTAATTTGTCAATGTTAAGTATATGCTGAATTGTGGTAAAAGTATTTTGTTTGCAGTGGTACAATTAATAGTTGATCTACTGTTTTCTCATTCATTTTTTTTTCAGTATGGTCATCTGCTTCTCCCTCTTTTTGACACATTCAGGTCATTGAAGCATTTCCTGAGGGTGATCAGGGCTTTCATATATTCTTAGATATGTTTATTGCAGAATTCAGGTAGCAAAGTTTCACCCTGAAAATTTATGTAGAGTCAAAGAGTTTCTAGAATTTTTAATAGGATTTTTTTTTTCCCAAAAGCTTTATCAAGTTTACAAACTGCTTAATTGGGAGGAAAAACATTAGAGAGCAGGATTTATATACTTAGCTGGAAAGAAATGCAGTTTTTCTTGTTTGATTAGTCTACTTATGGTTACCCGCTAAGATTCTAATAATTAGAGACCAAAGATTTGGGGATAGGATTTAAGAAGGAATTTTGTTAGAGTTCATAGAAAATCTCTTGAAAAATTAAGATGTTGATGGAAAGTGTGTATAGAATCTATTGTGATGAATCACTTCTTATTTTTCCCCATTCCTCTGGGAGAAAATAGGTGTGTGAATTGCATGATTTGTACTTCTTTGTTACTTGGAAAAAAAACAGGATGCCTGAAACCAGGAGAAAACATGCTACAAACTGAAATGATAGATTCTCAGTTGGTGCAAATTTACACTAAAGCAAATTTAACTATGTTGATTTTTATCTACTAAAGTCCTGGTTACGGATGTGATATTTTCCAATGTTTTAAAAGCATTTAAAATAAGAAGGTCATCAGGAATAGTTAGCATAGATTCACCAAGGGGAAGTCATGCTTGACCAACCTGATACCACCTACGATGAAATGACTGGCCTGGTAGGTGAGGGGAGAGCAGTGTATCTTGTCTATCTTGATTTCCTTAAGGCTTTCAACACTGTTATGTCTCCCATAACATCTTCACAGAGAAGCTGATGAAGTATGGGCTGGATGAGCAGACAGTGAGGTGGGCTGAAAACTGGCTGAATGGCTGAGCTCGGAGGTACAAAGTCTAATTGGAGGACAGTAACTAGCAGTGTACCCCAGGGGTCAATACTGGGCCCAGTCCTGTTCAACACCTTCATCAACGATCTGGATGATGGGGCAGAGTGTACCCTCAGCAAGTTTGCTGATCACACAAATCTGGGAGGCGTGACTGTTGTGCTAGAGGGTCATGCTGCCATCCAGAGGGACCATGGCAGGAGAAATGGGTGGGCAGGAGCCTCGTGAAGCTCAACAAGGAGAAGTGCAAAGTCCTGCACCCGGGGAGGAACAACCCCATGCACCAGTATATGCTGGGGGCTGCCTGGCTGGAAAGCAGCTTTGCAGAAGAGGACCTGGGGGTTCTGGGGAACACCAAGTTGAACACGAGCCAGCGATGTGCCATTTGTCTGTATATAAGGAAAAACTGTTTTACTGTGAGAGTCACCGAGCACTGGTACAGGTTGCCCAGTGAGATTGTGAAGTCTCTGTCCTCAGAGATACTAAAAAGCCATCTGGATGTGGTCCTGGGCAGCTGGCTCTAGGTGGCCCTGCTTGAGCAGGGGGGTTGGACCAGGTGACCTCCAGAGGTCCCTACCAATATCAACCATTCTGTGAACCTGTGAAACATGTTTGGAGCATTTCTGTAACTTCAGTCTAAATAGATAACAGCATTTTTTTTCCTGCTAGTGCTGTAGAATTGTAAGTTAGGTAGCAAATTGGGCAAACAGGTCATGTCAGTGAGTAGGTAGAAAGCAGAGCAGTCGGGCTAGTGAGAAATTACTGGATAGACATTCTCAAGAGTTGAAGAATGTTTTTGTTAGTGATGCTGTCCAAAAAAGCAACTGTCGAGATAGTTGATTGTATAAAATTTGGAGATGTAAACAATATAGAAAAAGAAGAACCAGTTGACCTTGAAGGGTGGTGTAACGGATGTGAGATTACAGTCAGTCAGAAGGGCAATAAAGTCATGCACTTTAGGGTTTACGAATGACACCTCCTGGAAATTCAGGAGAAAGGAGGTGTCCTGGTTTTGACTGGGATAGAATTAATTTTCTTTCTAGTAGTTGGTATAGTGCTATGTTTTGGATTTAGTATAAGAAGAATGTTGATAACACACTAATGTTTTTAGTTGTTGCTAGGTAGTCTACTTCTGAAGGACTTTTCAGCTCACATGCTCTGTGAGGTGCACAAGAAGCTGGGAGGGAGCATAGCCRGGACAGCTARSCCARCTGGCCAAYGGGGTATTCCATACCATGTGAYRTCATGCTCAGCATATAAGGCTGGGGGAAGAAGAAGGAAGTGGGGGATGTTCGGAGTGMTGGCGCTTGTCTTCCCAAGTAACCGTTACGCGTGATGGAGCCCTGCTTTCCTGGGGATGGCTGAACACCTGCCTGCCCATGGGAAGTAGTGAATGAATTCCTTGTTTTGCTTTGCTTGCRTGCGCGGCTTTTGCTTTGCCTATTAAACTGTTTTTATCTCAACTCACGAGTTTTCTTACTTTTACCCTTCCGATTCTCTCCCCCGTCCCACCCSGGGGAGAGTGAGCGAGCGGCTGKGTGGTGCTTAGTTGCCGGCTGGGCTTAAACCACGACAGGAGGAAATACCTGGATTTGCTGTTTATCATAGGGTTAGTACGATTAGTCTATTGAGGATATGTAGCAAACGCATGTGTGTATTTAGAGAGATACAGTTGAGTTATTTCTCAGTACAGGTACTGAAGCGCTGGGAAAACTTACCCTGAGCGACTGTTTACAGTTCCAGTGTCTTGCATTGAAGAAACTTGACTTTGCACTGGAATGAACGGGTGGACAGAGCTGACAATAATGGGATCCACAAGAGCCATAAGTGAATTTAGGATGGAAAGTAGAGGACAGTTGTTAATACCAGACCAGTGTGCCCTGAATCTTCATATTGGGGTAGAAAGCATAGAAACAGTTTTAAGGCGTACTTCAGTAAATTGGTGAAAGAGATTATAAAGTACCCCGCAGGAGCAGGGTTTGGTCTGAGAATTAGAAGAGACCTCCTGGTTTCTGTTCATGTCACAATGTCCTAAATGAAATGTCTTAGCTTCTCCCTATGTGCTGGATCAAACCAGTGACAGAAGAAATTAATGCTTGCAGAAGCATGCTTTTCCACTTCATTTTGGCAGGTTTATCACACAAGAGCTATGGATTTTTCTAATGTGTTAGAACTGACAAACTTGTCAGCTGTAAAATGCCACTGATATCAAGTATAGTTCTGTTTGCATAGCAAAGCTCATTCTATATGGAAAAACTACAATAGAGCTATCCTGCTTTCTGTCAGAGGAATTAATTAAATTGAACTGAGAAACCTGGAACCCAAGATTTCTGATGTGATTGCACCAGTGGATGCTGCCTCAAAGTACAGGACTTCAGTGGACAGGTAGGCACCTTGCCTTCTTTCGCTGCATTCTTCCCCATATGCATTTCTAGGCAAATACATCGTGAGCCAGCTTTCCATCGTGAACAGCTGATTCACAGTCTCTCCAGGTCACAGACAAGCCTGAATAATGAGAAAAAGAAATCCTGTTAATAAAGAAGGAAGGAAGTTTTTCTTCTTCATTAATGTTTCATAGTTTTCACATATTTATGAGTAGAGGTGAGTAAAACATCTCTGAAGTTCATCCAAGACGTAATACCTCCATTTTTGATTGAGGTGTTTGTATTCTGGATAAGTACAGAAAAAACCCGCCAGATTGTTAAACAATCTGTCTGAGTGTTACCTCACTAAGAGTAGATATAGTAGAAAAGCAGGTAAAAGCTGATGTGAGGTAGTTACCTTAAAGTTTATGGTCAATGACAATCTAGTTAGTATAGTCAGTGTAATTAATATCATTTTAAGGGAGATGTCTGAAAGAGATAGATGAGTGAGTTTGCASATAAGCCTGTTTCTTCTCTACATTGACTCTGAAGTTGGCCTTAGCTATTAAAAAAAGAAAACTGAACTGCAATGTAACAGGTCACCTGAGATAGACTTGACAGTTCATACTATTCTGTAAGCTGAACTTCAGATGCATTAGGGCTCTGTTTTTAGTAGCATTTGTAACTAAAATAAAATTGCAGACTGTAGAAACATCTTCTTTCTCCAAGGTATCTGGATTCCTAAGAACTCAAAATTGACACAGACTTTTTCAAAGGAGGCTGTAGAGGCTGTAGAGAGGTGGGTGTTGGTCTCTTCTCCCAAGTAACAAACTATAGGACGAGAGGAAATGGCCTCAAATTGCACCAGGGGAGGTTTAGATTAGATATGAGGAAAAATTTCTTCACTGAAAGRGTAGTCAGGCATTGGAACAGGCTGCCCAGGGAAGTGGTGGAGTCACCATCACTGGAGGCATTCAAAAAACATGTGGATGTGGCACTTTGGGACAYGGTTTAGTGGGCATGGGTACTGGGTTGATGGTTGGACACGATGATCTTAGAGGTCTTTTCCAACCTTAATGATTCTATTCTATGAAATTATGTCATTAACGACTCTGAGCCTTGGTTTTGGGTCTTACATCACAGTTGTGTTGAAAAGATAGTTTATCTTTTCTCGTTCTTGGACYGTACCTATTAAATTCCTAGGTTCTTGTTGGAAAAGTATCTTTTTGTATATGAACCATCTCATTAATCATCTCAGATATTCACAAGGAAATGGAAGTCATGTTTTGCTGGACTTTTCTAAATGCTGATTGCTTGTCAGAGCAATCACAATAGTGGGATTATTATGCATAGTATTTAATGGTGTATTTCTGCACAACTTCAGAACTTCGGGGTAATTGGAACCATTCATTGGTTTTATTTCAGTAAAACACCAAAGTAGTTGAACGGGTAATATATAGATGTACATTCTAAAATCTAGAAACAGCATTTGAGAAGACATAACCAAAAAAAATAATCTAGTGTTAAATTAGTGTTAATAGTTCAGGAGGAGTTTTCTCTCAAGTATTTCACAAGCCTTTCACTTCTTCAGTCTTCAGTAAGTTAAAGTGATTTTAGTGTGCTTCAAGAGTGGGAGAGTTTTTTCTCTTACTAGTAAGCTCTATTACGTTACCACATACTTGCATTTATTTTACTTCTCTTGCAAAGTGCTATATGTCTGAATAAATTATGTRCTGAATTATCATAGAATCATAGAATACCAGGTTGGAAGGGACCTCAAGGATCATCTGGTCCAACCTTTCTTGGCAAAAGCACGGTCTAGACAAGATGGCCCAGCACCCTGTCCAGCTGAATCTTAAAACTGTCCAATCTTGGGGAATCCACCACTTCCCTGGGGAGATCATTCCAATGGCTGATTGTTCTCATTGTGAAAAATTTTCCTCTTGTGTCCAGTCGGAATCTCCTCAGGAGTAACTTGTACCTGTTACCCCTTGTCTTTCCCATGTGACTCCTTGTAAAAAGGAGTCTCCATCTTCTTTGTAGCCTTTGAATACTGGAACATGGTCTCCCCTAAGCCTTCTTTTCTCAAGGCTGAACAAACTCAGTTCTCTCAGCCTTTCCTCATATGGCAGGCCTGTCCACATCTTTTTTGTATAGCRGGGCCCAAAACTGAACACAGTATTCCAGGTGTGGCCTGACAAGCACTGAGTGGGATAATGACTTCCTGAATTATAGGTGGCTCTGAGGTCAAGCACAGGTTTCCACTCAATATAGCTAGCACAGGCTTTGGAAGAAAATGGAAAAAATAAAAGATACATGAAAATGTAAAGCAGATTCAATATAAATTTTTTTCGTGTGTGCTCCAAAAAGCTACAAATTCTGCATATCGAACAGTAAAARCCATAATACTTCCCAAGGTAAGACTGTTCATGCCAGCTAATAATATGATCAATCTAGAGGCAGTCTGGAATGGTCTGTAAATTGATGGTAGGTTTGTAAAGTGTCCAGATTGTGTTTCTTCAACCRTATCTTCTGGTGGATGACAGATTTCTTCTGACAAAGTCCACCTTTGCTTATTGATGATCTTAATCAGTGCTAGTTTTAAAATGATGGAGCATTAATGTTAGAAGGGTGAATAATTTTGGAAGCCCATTTTTTGAAGTATGCTAATCTACTTTTAGGTGATGACATAAACACAACTATTTACTGTGTATCAAAGAATTCATAGTTTTGTATTGTGAAGTGGGCCTAATTATATTTTTTATGAAGTGACAAATTTTTTGGCCAATAGTATTTCCTTTCTTTGGAAAATGGAAACGACTTCTCCCCCACAGAAAATAATCTGCAGTTACTTAGTTTTGGTGAAAACAGTGTATAGCTGAAAAGAACTGTCCAGGAGACATTGAAACATTCAGTCTTGATTTAAAATACCAGAATATTGTATTAGTTCCAGTTAAAAATGTTTTGAATCAATTTGGCATTAAATCAGCCTTTTTAGTGTCCCAAGGGAGCTGCAGTTAGATGCTTCATGTCTTCCTCTTACCTTATGGCTTAGGCTACACAGCTGGAGTATATGTATAATAATTCACCACCGCCAAGTGATTCCTAGTTTGGTTGTGGTGAGTCAGGAAGTGGGAAGACCAAGTGTCATAGGAGATCTTCTGCCAAGGAATATTAAATTGCATATTATGTTTTTGAATTTTTCATTTGAATTATTATATGTAGGTGAAAATCAATATTTTTTTAGCTATGTTTTGCTTAAACCTCGCTAAGGAAATTTTGATATTCRTCCTTTTTCGCAGTCCTCAAAATCCAAACACTGTCTAATAGTTAAAAATGTTGTTTATTGACCTCTGTTACTGTATTAGGGTTAAACTGAGCTTGCGCTGGGCATGCTACTTTGATTTCAGGAATGGCCACTGGGAAGACAAAATGTCTAGCACAAACTTAGATCTCTTTTGGGAGACCTTCTTGGTGGTTCATCCTTGCCTGTAGTTTTGAATATAACTTCTGAAACTCTCGCTGTGCAGCATACATCAACGTGCCATGTATCAGTGTTCAGTGCCTCCAGTGCCTTTTAATTTAAGGTCTTCCTCAAATCATCTTCCTGACTCCTGCTTTTCTGTGTTCATCATGCTTATGGATGAAGAGACTTGTGTCTCCCACCATCTAGGTGTCTTTCCTGTTCTAGTGCCAATTTTGTAAGGTTCCAAAGTTTTTAAAACATTAGTTTGGGTTGGATTCTTTCTTTATTTTTGTAGGTACTTTACATTGTACTGACAACATAAAAGGATCAACAGAGCTGGCAGAAATGACCCTGCTCTATGAATTGAAGAGTATCATGTTCTTGCTGATGTAACTGTAGTTGCAGCAATTCACATATGAACTTTTTGTTGCTACAAGTACTTTTTTTTTCAGTTTCTGGGGACAAAAATAGTCTCTAGCAATGGACCCAGCTCTCGAATTCAGGTGCTAGCCTGGGGAGAGTCCTCAATTTGTCTGGTTAATACTGTATGTCTGAGCTGAACATAACCTGGGTTTCTCACACTGTAATTTTGGTTCATTCTTCGTTCAGGCATTTCACAGTAACTTTTCCTAAAAAATTATCCCATTAAATTTAGTAAATAAGACCTGTTCCACTTGGCCGCATGCACCATTGGCTGTATTAGATAACTAATTGGATGCACAAGCCATTTAAGAAAAAAAAAAATTAAACTCTCTCCCAATTCCATAACCAAGCAATCTGACAGTTTCTGTAGCAGCAGTGAAGTGAAAGTAGCTCGAATCTGGAGGAAGGCACTACATTTGCTRTATAGTAGCTTCTAATGGCTTTGTCAATGAAATATTTTGAAGCTGGGAATTCATAAACATCATAATGTCTGCGTATTATTTTACCTCTCTGCAGTTACTTGAAAAGCACACTCTCCTTTTCAGTGAATGAAAATTCTAGCCTCAACATTTGAATTCTTATAATTTTGCTCGTTTAAGCTTTTGTTTGGATCCTTTTCCTGATGGATTAAGCAAGCAGCTGCTCTTTGATCATAGCATCTGTGCCCCTTATTTTGACTTGAAGTTTCAAAATGTGCAGTTCGTGAAAGGTCTAAGCAAATGGATTTCTTTTGTTTCCTTGTTTAAAAGAAAGCAGTTTGAAGACACAGAAGGGTATTACTGTGCTACTGTCAATGCTCTTATTGTTTAGGATGTATCATTGTTTTCCCCTATCAGTACATTGATGCAGGGTTCTTGGGAAATGGCARGTATTACTACCTGAGAGAAATCGTTATTTAGTTGTCCATTAATGAAAGGGCTTTGGAGTAATTTTGGTAACTGAAATGCCAGTATAGATTGGCCTGATTGCTAGCTGAGAGTGACAGAAAACACAGGTGGATTGTAATGATGCCATTCTTTTGATACTGACAGAAGAAATAAGAAGCAAAAGAAAAATAGCAGCCGTCTACAACCATCAAGTCCAGAGGGTAGTGAAAATGAAGACTTTGTAGTCCRACTGTTAGAATTACAACCATGTATGCCATTACTTATTTTATGTGTTTTTATTATTCTACACTTGTGTCCTGCATGGATACAATTTGTGGTTTAGCACATTAAATTGTACTCCAAAAAAGCAGACACAAGCAAATTTAGTTGCTGATGCTTAAATTACACAATACACAATTCACTAGCTTTTAGAATAAATATTATAGTTCTACCTACATATTTACATGTAGAGGTTTAGATTTGCAAACTCCTAGGTTTGGCTTTATTTGCTGTTACCGGCAAAAGATTGCAAAAGATGCTGAATGTTGGAGCCCTCACCTCTTTCCCAAAACACTCTGTACCTCTAAGTGCTCACAGCACAGGGGTAAAGAAAGATTAATTATTCCTAGTCCATCCAGCAATGACTGAATTCTGCTCGTCTTGAAATCAGCATGAAGAGGATGCTGTCRGTGATCTCTTCATCCTGTTTTCCCCCAGGTCTCAAGGAAGCGGCAGTTAGAGGTTTTCATTCCTTTTGCSTACTTACGAACAATATCGTTAACAGGTTTTAGGCAACCACCTGACAGCTGTAGCGGGCAGAACTGGGGAAGACGCAGGGTACCCAGGAGCTTACAGGGACCAAGCTGCCCCTCTGGGGAGAAAGGGGCGAGTAGAAGCAATCCTGGTTTGTGCTCTGTGCCTGTAAACCAAATGTTTGTTGCCTTTCTGTTTGTATTCAGAGTTCGCCTCGGTGGTCACTCCTGTTCCTTTAAACCCTTTACTGTCCAGCATATTCTGCTCGTGTTGCTTCATAATTCATTGTGTAGCATTCATTAAATAGATATTTTCATCGACAAGTAGAAATTCTTTTGCATATTTCTTTCGTTTCATCTATTAAGAGACGACCCTGGAAGCGTGGCGAGGGGGAGGAGCAGGAAGTGCGGCTAACCATCGACAAAACGGGGCATTTACTTTTACAGTGAAGATTCACATTGGCTCTGTCCGTTTCTAACCTTGATGCCAGTTCAAGTCAAATCAAGCCTGCGTTTATTGACTTGCCAGAGTTTACTGACAGAAAACATTACTCTTGGCAAATTACGAAACGGCTAGGAGTATCAGATGAAATAACTGACGCTTCACTGCAGTAATATAAATGACCTAAATACCCAGTTCTAGTGGAGTCTTTTGGTGTGTTAAAATAGATCTTTTGTAGAGTACAAATTGCACACAACGTAGCAATGTCACCATAACAAAATATCTGACAATGTTTTAAGGAGCTCTATTAAATGAAAATGTTCTTAAATAAACGTGAAGCTGTTGTATTACTATTTTATTGAYGGTTAGTAGCATGTCGTCTGTGTGACCCCTCTGGAAGAATGTTATCTTTCATCTTTTCAACATGCTGGCACGTCCCCAAGGCTATGAAAAATCGAGAGTCTGGGGATGCAGGAATTAAATGCATTTCCAAATGCTGCTTTTTTCCCTATATTTTCTTTTGAGCTAATTTATCTTTCTTTTTTTTTTAATTCCAAGACCTTATTTGTTTTACACGGTTTCTAAAATTGGATAGCACCTCCTAATTGTACGTGATTCAGTTTTAACATTTTTCCTTTGCAAAAGCACTGCCGTGGCTTGCTGGAAATGTTCAGCTTTCATGGAAATAGCACTCAAGATGTCTCAAGCAGAGGACTTAAAAGCTGTTGCTCCAAAAATGGCAGGCTGCTTTTGAAAATAGTCCTATATTTGAAGTGGTTTTTTTCTGCATTAATTTTCTCCTTTTCAGTTTGATTCCGAATCAGCTTCACTGAGAGAATTGGGTTTGGGATGGGGGGTGGGTTGCAGGCACAGATGCACCAAGAGGGATGTGGAGGATGGCGGGAAGATGAAAGCCCAGTGCCAGCACCAGGGGCCATAACTGATTGCTTCAGTGTCCCCCATCGTGACTGTGTGCCCTGGCAGTACTCTGCGGCTGCGTCTGCTCAGACTGATTCAGCGCAGAGGAATTTTAACATTGGGTTTACATCCAGCAGAGATGAGTACAAAGAACTTCTGTTTAAGATCCCATATTTTAATATGGTGGTGTGTAGAGGTGAGAGAGGTTCAAATCTGAGGCAGCCCTGGATTTCTTGCTGAATTATACCGATCAGAGGCCCTGTGTCTACTAGGACCATTTGAACCGCGTAACTGTGCACTAGAGCAATGTTGACTGAGCACTGCAACACGGTAACACGCAAGGGAATGGCACTGCTTTAAAATCCTGCCTGGAGTTGCTGTGGCGTGCCTACGTGAGGTGATCTTTTAAGGTAGTTACTCTAGTTATCAAAAGGAGAGTTTCAGTAATGGAGACGAGGCTGCATCTTTCTCTAAGGAAGGTAGGTAAGCCATTAGGTTGTTCTGCTTTTACTTACTATGCTTTCAGTAATTAATTGTGCAGAAGAGCTACTGAGCAAGAGCATACATCTGCAAATGTCGTTACTTGATGCTTAAATAATACATTTAGATGTCATTTGAAATAAAACAAATTTTAAGTGTTGAAAAGAGAAGGAACAAAAGGAGAGTACTGGATGTAGAATTGAGAAACGTGAGGTTAGGGGTCAAGTTGATGCCAGGGCAGTCGCTCCAACATACTAGCCTTCCTTCCTGCTTGAAGGTGCAGTGGAGAGGAGGTAATACGACTAGCACAGCATCACTGCTGTTTTTCCCTCAGAGCATTTCTGAGTCATAAACTGAAGTGCTAAACATCTGTCAATTTTGAAATAATGGGACAAGAATTTTTGCCAAAAAGATTTCACGTAGATATTATTTTTTCAGTCTTACTTCAAATTTCGGTTGTTTTCATTCAAGTTTTCTGTTTTATTTCTCGGATTAATGTATACCATTTAACTCACATTTGTAACCTCTCTTGATGCTTGTTTAGCCATACATCTTATGGAAATTTCTGTATCTCATTACTTGTATGGAGTCGTACATGTGCYACTCTAAAGGGATTTTTAATTTGCGTTTCCTCTTGCTCTGCTCAGCCAACTATAATACCATGGAGAAATGTTCTGTCTTGAGAGCAGGAATAAAACTTATGGAAATAAAATTGATATTTGAGATCTGTTCTTGAAGGTCGTCTCTGCTTACATCTGCCCTCTGTTTACTGCAGTGGTGGGAATGTGTACGCATAGAAAGGAGGGTGAAACTCCATGATTGCATCCTTTCTTGGCGAATACTGTTTAACAGCCTGTGTCTGACCATTTTAAAGGCCTGCTGAGCTGCATTACTGAAACTACAGGTCACAGCTAACAATTATGCAAGTTAATTACTCTTTCCTCAATTGTGAAAGGCTTATATAAGGGTTTCTTTTTAAAACATGTATAATTGCCTTGAAGAAAAAACTGCTATTACTTGCAGGAGAACACATTGTATAATAGAAGTCAAAGCAAGAATCTACCCTGAAGCTTGCTCTCACAGAGGTGGTTTAGCCCAGATCCCCTAAAAATAAAGTCCTGAGGGGCAGGTTCGTGCGTACTTTGAACTCAGCTGCATGACTAGCAACTTGAGCATTTTGAAACATGTACATTTTATTTCAGGGAGCTATGGTATTTGATGTTAAAAAAAAGAAAAAGTTCTTTAGATATCTTTAAGCGCTAATCTTCAACCAAAAATAGTATTACATTTGTAGAGCAGTTGGGAATATTCAGAATCCAGAGTAACTGGGAAAATTCAAACTGTGGCTGCTGTGAAACATCTATTTTAATATAGCACAAATAGATTAACATACAGTTGTTTCCGGAAATTTCCAGTTTTGGAAATGTAAAGTGGTTAGAAAAACCCACTGAATTCAGTACAAAAGCAGTAATTACATTCCCTCCGGAGCCAAGCTGGTGTGTAACACAGCTCCTTTTGACTTTTACTATCTGTGGGTTTTAATGTAGGCGGAAAACTTGCCACAAAATGATAATCGGATAGTACTCGACATTTCTAAAAAATGGTTTTTTTCCCACCAGATTTGCAGCCTACGCAGTGAAGTTATGTACTTGTATCATGAGAAAATGTAATTTAGGAAAGCAGGAATTCACTGAATATAAAGTCTGAAATGGCAGAGGGGAATACAGTTTCAGTATTAGGCTTTTATAAAAGGAAAAATGTTAGTAATCTCTTATTCATGCAGTTATGTCTTGAATATTYACAAATTCATTTAAACCAGAATGTACTATGTGGATGTATTTTTCAGTACAAAGCAGTAGGTACCAAACTCATAAGATGAAGCAGAATAGAAGTAAACGCTTTTCTGATCTACTAGAGAAAAGTCCTTTTTATGACCACTGGTAATAAATGGGATCTGAAATAGGCAGCAGTACAAAATTGGCATAATACCACTGGCACGAAGGAAAGTGTTTTCACTCCCCTCCCTTTAACTGTAATGGCTGCAGTGTTAAAGATATTTTAAAAATCKAAAACAAAAGAGAAGAATAAAACTTAGAAAAAGCCATGTATATTTAAATGTAAGGTCCTMAAATAGAACAGAATTTTGAGGGAGTTTTTTTTTTAAACAAACGGCATTATTTTAGGAAGTGTCTTATTAAGAGTTCTTATTTTGGAGTATTCAGCTGGTTTTAGTTTGGGTTTGCATGTGTTTTAGCTCAGATTCTCTGTTCTTCACTGTATATGTCAAAAACTGGAATTGTTTTATTAAATTTCAGACTGGCTATTCTGTTGATAGGGAGATGYGGATGCCCTTAGGCTTGTGCAAGATAAATACATTTACTGTGGCCATTATAAACATTTTATTAGGTATTATAGATGAGGAGTCTATGATGATGGTTACAGAACCTGCATACTTCTATAGACCTAGTTTAATGGTACCTTTGTCTCATTAGGCCAGCATGCCCACAAGCTGTCTCCATAGAATAATAAACAATTCTTGGATTAGGAGTATACGTAAATAAAATAATGGCTCTAAAATGTTGTATTGTGATTTGGTTGTTTCAAAGAAACAGCTGCTCTGTTACAGAGACTTTGARGAGTGGAGCGCGTAACCGCAGCTTTCTGCTGCTTCAGCCTTGTCTCAAGGGTAAAATGGAGCAAAAGTTCATTAAATTCATGATTGCTATAAAAACCTGAAGTTCAATTCACATCTTACTGGAGGAAATGCTGTAAGAAGCAACTATATAGCCTCAGGTTGTGTGTGCCTATAATTATTATTTAGTATCTGTCATATACCGTGTGAAATGCCTGCTCTTATGGCTCCAAAGTGCAGTGAAAGCAGCAATTTTTTCCAATTGCAGGATGGATACTATGGATTTATGTTAGTAGAAAGTAGGTGCATCTTCCACTACTGCCAGTAGTATATTCTGGTCAAGTTGCATGAATTCAACTCCCGGATATTGCTAGAAAGAGCATAATAGAAGGAAACTTTTACAATATTCTTGAGTTTGTCTGGAGAACTTAATTTAAAATGTTCCATTAAGACTCCTGTTAACATATCTGTTTGGATGTCTTCAGGTTTATTTGCAATTCAGAGTCATTCTAATAGAGTGAGTTTATTTGACAGTAACGTTTCTGTTTTATTGGGGGTATTTTGTTCTTTCTGGACATCTTGCTAATTCCTTGGAATAGTTTTTTAAATATTATCTTAGATAACTGAATGCTTTTTGCTTCATATTTAAACTGCCACATATGCCTAACAGCTTTTTCAGTTCTTTGATTTATTTGGGACTGCGTTGTTGTCAGAATCTTGATAAAAGTTGCATGCAAGAGCTGTAATAGTTGCATAGTTGCCAGTTTGAATGCAAAGTAAACAGTGAGAAATACACAYCCCTGGGAGAAACAGAACGGCATCCTCTTGGCAGCAACCTGCAATTTTCAGCAGATCTTCATCAGGCTTGTCTGGAAGCATCACCCAAGCTTCAGCTTCATTCCTCTGCAGATGGAGTTCGGGGAGGTTGTTGCATTTTGTTTATTTGTTGAATGTGTCTTAGGTTCTGAAGAAAGATAATTTCTCTAATAAGAAGGATCATTTTGGAGACATGAAGAATTTGCTATCAGAAGTTCCTCATGGAGTTTGTTGAAAAAAATAACAAAAACACAGCAAAGTTTTATTACATTCTTTTTCTTCAAAACTGCCTTCTATTAGCTGTAGAGATATTGCTATGTATTGTTTTAAAAGAAAGAAGGTAGCTCTAAATCAAAATTTCAATTAAAAAAAAAAGGCATTTGCAAACAGTTACCATAAAATTTTGGCTACCTCGGTGTCACTGTGGCTTTTGTCACTGTCACTGGAAGGCAAGAGCTGTGTAGAATGCAAAACTAATCTCAAAGAGTAGAGAGCAGCTATTCATCATTTTTAACATTTTATAGCTGGTTTTGTAAGTGATAATTCAGGTAAATTAAATGAGGTCTGCAGTATTCTTTAACTGTTTGGGAAACACATCCTTTTCTTTTAGAATATTTCTTCTTCCAATAATTGAAAAAGTAAAAATAGGTCTGGGTACCTGTTTTTGTCCAGACTTGCTTTTTTATTTCAAAATGAAAGGTTGACATATTCTGCTCTTTCTCTGGGAAGATTTTGGATGAGTTCTGCAAAATGTATATCAAAAGAAGGAAAAATTCTGAACTTTTGAATTTCTTCAGAAGTATACCCAGCCTCTTTTAGAATACTGAGTGGCTCCTGGTACAGATCAGATGTATTTCCCTGGCTTTTGCTATTTGGCTGGTTCCTAATAGCTTCTGGTAGACCCTTCATGATGTACTGTTATCATGATCTTGATATCTTAGTTGTTTTAAAAGGAAAAATACTTCAAATGCTGTGAATGGCCCAGCAGGAGGCAGGAGAAACTCCTTCACTGACGTTTTTCCAAATAAGGACTAACATGGTAACAATTCTTCCACATACTCTATTGAAAAGTATGTAACGCTCTTCTAAACCTTCTGCTGACGAAGAAAACCTTCAGGGAGATCTTCCACGTTGTGAGGCGGCGTTGGCCCCCTTCAGCACCCGTGGGCGTGCCAAGGGAGGTTGATCAGCAGCGTGCTCCTGGCCAGCCCGGGGAGCGGTGCCGGGGTCGGCCAGCCTCCGGGAGCCGTGGCAGCGCTGCCCAGGGAGCCGGGTGGCTGCCTTCAGGTGGTGAGGTGCTGGGATCAGGCAGGTGTACGTGTGAAATACTCCCTCTGAGAAGATTTGAGATTTGTTCTGTTTCCTGATATAATTTAATTGAAGACGCAGAAATGAACACAAAGAGCCTGTATTAGAGAAACTAGTATCAGAGGAAAGTAATAATGCAGTCCTTGAAAAGAGCGGTAAGAGGGGTTTGTTGCTGGAAAAGTTCCAGGAATTTTGGAGAAYAGTAAATTTCAAGAAATGATTATTATGTATTTAGGAAAAAAAAGTTAAATAACTCTTTAAGGCCATTTGAAAGAATGTTGCATGAGACAGTAGAAGTTTTCCTCGTTAATGTTGGAAGACCTTAATTGGAGCRTTCAGAGTTGCATTGAGAAATTAARCATAGGAAGTATGTACATGCTCATGCACACACATAGTTGTGTATTATACATAAATACCTGGAAGGCACTGTAAAAGAAATGTATATATATACATCTATTGAAGCATTAGGGGAAATTTAAACAAGAGAACAATTTGTGATGGCATCCTTTGGGCAAATATATCTGCTATTAGAGAACTATATGCAGCTTATGCTGTAAAACAGGTGGAAAAAATGGCAACAGGACCTTTCCAGAATCTGTGGATAGCTCGTACAGAATTCTCTGCATTAAACTCAAGCGTGAATATTTACTGCTTTTTATGGTGTTCAACCATGATGAATACCATGTAAAAAGCTCCTGACCATTCTGTCTTTAATGACTTTGCATGGGAGTGCATGGAGAGAAAATGTCTTTGGGCAAGCCCAATAGCTATTAATATTTAGTTAATGTGAACTTGCTTAAATTAAATGTGTCCTGTGTACTCCACACAAATATATTTGCCACAAGGTAATTTTTTAATCACTTTTTTAGGGGAGGGTGAACAGAGGAGGATGTTCCTTTTCCCCCTATTTCTATTAATATTGATATTTATATTAGTACAGGAGAAAAGCTGATCATATGAAGGAAAAGATTTTACTTTTTTTTTAAGATATTTGTGTTTTGAAATTTAAATCTTGTGTTTTGCATTGCAAAAAACTTGATTGTCTTTGATTGTCAATGAAGACAAAAATAGCTGTATGAAACAATGTGCTTTTTCTCTCTTATTTTTAATTCCAAGCAAATTTGCTTTTAAAAGTATCAGAAGCATATTACTGGTGGTAAGAGGAATGCTGATGGTAGTTTAAGAACTGCTTCCATATGATGGTAACTGTAAAACTGGCACATGCAGGCCAAACAGGGTTTGGAAATCACTGGACATTGAGAATACGATCAAACTACTCGTGAGCAAAAACCTTGCTGAAAGACTCAGATGCTGTTAGAACTTAACCTTGATACTTATGCTGTAGTTCATGTCAGTTTTTTCCATTTTAAGCTCTGTCCAGGAGCTATTAATTCAGCTGTGAGAACTTACTTCAGGCTGCAATTTTTAGTACAGTATGTCAAGGTGGAAAACCAACAGAAATTGGTTCATCAGRTTTTGAGTTCCAGGAATCTTGAAAAAGCCGCTGAGATCAGGAAATGTATAAAGGCCTGGTTGAAACTCAGTACAATCAGACATTAAAAGGATTTTAGTTCAGACCTGTTACAAATGAACAGATGAAAATTATTTTTAACTAGAAATYAGGTAATATATTTCTTAAGATTTCAGCTAAATCTTTGGAGCAAATGCCATACTACAAAAAATCTATTCTAAGATCACAGTGCTTGCTCAGCATGTTCTGAGAGGGAAACAAGTAGGAAAGAGTAATTACCTTTAAATTAGTAGTCCAAGAGTCCAGGTAGACTCTTCCAGTGTGCTTTGATGATGGTTTGGAAGAGTCTCAGTAGCTTGTTATGGACTCGGCTGAATATGATCTGTTCTTTCTTGTGATTGCTTTATAATTAAGACTTTGAAGCAGCCTTTTAGCTTGTTCTGAATAAATTTCTGACAGATCACTTATCATACAGACCGACGAGTCTTGGAGGAGCATATGTGTTGACCAGAACTTTTTTTTTTCCCTCTTAAAAAAAGAATGGTTTGTTTGAACTCATRCTCTATGTCTGTGCCTTTTGTTCTGAGCAGAAAACTTCTACTTTCTTTAGCTGTGGTTGTAAGCAGTGATGTACGCTTTATCCTGCCTTGAATTATTGACAGAATAGTTGGATTTCCTCCTGTTGCCCTGTGGAAGAAATAGGAGCACGTTCAACACGGAGTGTCTGTGTCTACCTAGAAATCCCTCATCCCGGCTGCGACTCCTGCCTGCAGTGTAGCCGCCTGCAGTCCCATACGGCCCTTTCCCCCTCTTAGTCCCATAGCTCTCCCTTGGCGTGGCCTCAGGCTSACTTGCGCCTGTCGGTTTTAGTGTACCCGGAGGAGAACTGGCATAATATCCTCCCTGTGTTAATTTGTGTACAGTTCTCATGCTGCAAGGAAAGGAAGCTCTTGTTCAGCCAGCCTTTGCTTCTGGGCAGTAGAAGAGGTGGTGAGACTGTTTAGTAAGTCCTTCGTTTGAAGGGTTATACGGTAGTTAATAAAATTTATGCTTTGACGGTATTTCCCTTTTTAGGTTTTATTTGTTCAAGGAGATTTAAATACTGCTCAAAGAGTAGGCTTGAAGCGTGGGAGGTTGCCTGCCTGCCTGCCTTCAGGTATCAGAAAGCAGGCTCGTCTGCCAGCTGGGCTGGGGCTGCCTGACAGCCGCCTCTGGGGCGTGGGCTTCCATTTCTGCTCCTAATGAGGTTTCTCTTCTCAGCTGTGGGGTGCAGATGCTAYAGCCATTGTTTAAATAGGAAAGCTAGCTTCCTAACCTGAAATGATGTGGTATGAACACTCTTCCCCTGTAATGTCATATAAGGAGAACAGGAAAATGTAGGGCRAAAGAGAAGAAGCACGAGGACTTCAAGGGGATGACTGGTGGAGGATTGCAGAGTCAATACAAGTAATGCAGATGAGAGTAAATGAGGGGAGACAGTAGTAGAAGAGAAGCAAAGCAGTTTTAACGAGGGTCTCTCTTTCTAGGGTYCCATCACACTAACATCCAAAAATGTCTCAGCAATCTTAGGTGCAATAACTGTCAAAAATAGTCAGTTGTAACACTGGTTCACAACTGGGATTTTTGAAAGACCAGCTGAGTTGAATACTCAGTTGTTTTTWAACATCATGGTTAAACAGCCAAGGAAATTAATACCTTCCAAAGGGATTGATATTTTGACTAAAGGTGAGGGGGATAACTTGTGCGTGAACTCAGTAATTTTGCTCAACGCTGCGGTGTTTTGTCTTGATTTAGATTTTGGATGGTGTTGATTGTATCGAGTCACATAAGTCAATTTAACATTGTTCCTCTAAATCCTGTTTACACAAGGGTTTGGATAAATCCATCATCAACTCTACATTATTATCATCACTATTTTTTAGAAATCAGGCACCGTGTTGACTCATGAGTGTAGTCCCTACCACAGCATGGCCTCTAAGATTTAGTCTGTGCTATAAAAAGCATTTTCCCTGGTTCTCCAAGCATGCTGTAGCCCACACCACTGCAGTCTCTGAAGCAGGTAACGCAACTGAGTGTTGTGTAAGACTTCGGTAAGTATTCCAGAAATAGCAATTCTTTTAATGGAGATAGTCTTCCCGGTGGGAGCCCGGAGCTCCGGAGGCATTGCTTGGGTTGCTCTTGTGGAYGCTGTGCAGCTGGCGTGGTGAGAAGGAGCTTCTCCTTTCTCTCCCTCCACGCTGGCAGTCATTTCGGTCCGCCTTTGCTGGGCTTCATCTGCGTGCCATTACCTCCCAGCACGGACCTGAACCACAGGACTAATCTGGGTAACAAGTAACCTTGGAAAAAAAGGAGTTAGTTATTACAGGCACTTAGAGATCAGTTTAGCTGGCATGAAGAAGCAAATTCCTGATCTCTCAGGCTTTTGTATGGTTCTTAACATCCAGAGCACAACTGCAGAAATCAGGTGGTGGTTCTGCTCTATCTGCCGGAAACACACAGGATCAGATGCTGCCGATATTAAAATCACAGTCCCTTTTCAGGAAACCTGACTCGGTATCTTTCCAGGCCACCAAATGCTATTTAAAGCACAAGCAGACAGGAAAGAAAAAAATCAAAATACTACAGAAATGAAGGAAAATATCCTGAGTTAAAAGCAGAGTTAGCAAACTTCATGAAAATAAAACAGCGATTTTGAAAGCTGTGCTAGAATGCATTCCCTGAAGAAGTTTCTGTGGCTTTTTCTCTGGAGATGGTTTCTTCCTAGTAAGATGCTTCTGCAGCTTTATATTTTCGTATTAAGTCCTCCAAAGGTAGAAGTTAGTATAACTGAAGATGTTCAGGTAATCCCTCTGTAAAATTTCCTTCTATCTAACCAAGCCCCTTCAGCCTCAGAAGAAGGGTGTGACTTTAATTGTTTTCTTTATAGCCTTTCCATGAGACCTACGGATTTAACAAAACTATTAGGGAAGAGGAATGTTGAGTGTATCTATTTATCTCTTTTCTGTGTGGAGAATCCTGTTTTGTTTTGCTTTTCTGCAATGACTYCCACTTTTCAAAAACATCAGAGCAGAAGCCAAATACAGGATGTACAGGAAGCATAAGAAAATAGTTTCTTTTTGCTAGAGATCTGATGGCCTTTAGTAAATTGTCACAGTAAGTTTTCCCAGTTGCTTTTGCAATGAAGTTTGACTAATCAGTAAGACACTTAAACTTCAGAACATGAAGTTTCAGCGTATTGTATGGCAATTAGATTGTAAAAAATGCCTTTCAAGAACAGCAGAAGAGGTCATGGCACATTCCTTTTCTGTGTGTGTTAAGGAAGAACAATCAAATATGTGTGGAATTAATTTAATCTTTCCAAATTAGGAAAAAAGAACCCTGTCTGCTTGGGAAAATACAGAGCTCGTGCATAGCTAAAGCCAGGTATGTAAGGTCTTGAAGGTACACTGTATGGGAAGTAAACTCCGCAAAATGGTTAAATCAATTTTGTGCTGGAAATTGATTTTCAAAATTAGCTTTCAAGTGTGCTGTTGTTATTTCATTGACATAATCAGAGGTATGAGATTTGCCTGCACTGAAGTACACACAGCTGAAAATTGTAATTAATTTAGGAATGGACTTAAGCAGCACCCAAAACTTGTATGTTAATTAAAAAAATTGAAAAATAAAGGMCATTTTGGTGACTGTTTTTGTAGTTTCGCTTCTGAGTATCTACAGTGCTAATGTGATTGCTATAATCTAGTGACAGCTGTCACAAAGAATTATTATTTGTCTTTATTCAGTATTTACAGTGTGTAAGTTGCTTGTTAGTATAATTACTCCTGTTTATAGATTCCACTTGCCTTCCTGCCAAAGGTTTAGTGGCATATTTTGTTTTGGCAATAATATCTCGGTCTTTCGCTTTCTGCATCTAAGTTTATACCTGATGGCTTGGTTGTCTTATCGTCTCCTTAAATACAAGGATAGTTCATTGTTAAAGATTTTGAGGTGTCTTTGCTGCTTTGCTTCCTTCTGTTGTGCGTTATACTTCCTTGTGCTTTTTTTATCTACCTTAAAAGACCGGTTACATCCCTTATCCTTCTCTGGCATGTATTTCTGGTTTTGTGATTTTTTTAATGGCTAACAATAGAAGGAAAGAAAATGTGGGGCGTGTAGCCTCAGCCAGCTGACCCTTCAGCAGTTTTGCAGCAGTTACAGTAATACAAACGTGGGCTGCTTTCAGACATTTTAACATGTCTGTCAGCCTGGTTAGTGGGATGTTCACTGTGTGACTATACTGGCTTTAAACAACAAAGATTTTGGAAGAAGGATAGTAGGGGAAACATGACTAGAGCYAGGGCATTTCTCAGCTACTTGAGATTTATTATGTTCATGAGAGTCATCAGACTTTGGTAAGCTGGAGCACTCTGCTGAGGTACTGAACTGCTGATGGAAAATTAGAGCCAGTAAAGCAACTTTGATGGAACAAAAATAGCCCTTTTCCTGAGATAAGATATCATGGATTGTGGAAAGCCTTTCATGGTGGTATCATTGGCTGGCTGGAGTGGACAGGGTGGTCAGGGTTGCCACCTTGATACGGGCTTTTGGTAAGACAGACACATGGAAAATCTTTTTTTCAACCTYATGCTTTGTTGCTGCTGCTAAGATTGAACAAGACATTTATGCAGACATTTGATTTAAAACCAGTTGTTACCCATTGGAATATGGGTAAGTGTGGTCAGTATCAGAGGAGCGGTAGCTCAGGTCCATCCCCAGGGCGGCAGCCGGTGGCATGGCATGTAGGCATGTTCTTCCCCAGCAGCATCCCTGCAAGGGAGGTGCTCTCCCTGGTCATCTCCCATTGCACCCAACGTCACTACTAGAAGTTTGCTAAAACCCAGTGTTTGGTCTGTTGCTTCGGGGTGGAGAAAAGCATTAAAAGAGAAAAGGTGGCGAGAAACTGGACTGTGGGAAAGAGGTGAAGAGAGGAAGGAGCATAAAGTGAAAAAATGGGAAAACTGCAGTTGTCTCACTGCAATTGTTGTTATTCTGCAGAAATGTGGTCCTTCTTACACTGTACTGAGAGACTGACAGGATCCTCCCAGCCTGCATTGTGATTTTTAGTTTGCTGGATACCACTCTGTTGTTTTGATATTAAGAGAAATTCTCAATGAAGCGCAATTAATGTATATGGCAAGAAAATAACTATTTGCAAGGTTTAGTCGTTCAATACATGAGAGAGGATTCCTTTTAACTGTGTGGTTTTTTCTAAATAGCAAATGATCTTTCATTACACCTTTGAGATGCAATATCTATTACTAGACTTGAAGAGGAATCGATGGACTTCCTTTACTTCTCCATGCTAAAGGGAGAAAAACATCCTAAAGTCGGGATCAAATTTAGAATAAACAGATTAAAAACAAAAAGCAGAAATTAAGCAACCTTTCCGTTACTGGGAGGTTTCCCATTGACTTGGAGCAGAAGCAGAATTGAATTCATATCGGAGGAGAAAATGTACTTTACAGGTGTTTTCTCTGTCTGTCTTCCCAAATTCTCTTTCATGTGGAGTTTTTCTTCCTCCTGTGGCCAGCAGCCCTTCTCCTTCCACAGCCTCCCTGCCCAGGAGTGTGAGCACTCTGCTCCCTCGGCAGTTTGTAAGGACAGGCTTTCTCCTACGTGAAAGGACTGGTAATGCATATGTGAAATTTTCAGTAAAGTTTTGTTGTCCTTTTATGTATGTGTTGTATAAAGTAAGAGCAATGCCCTTATTTTTGTTGCATATTGCGCTGATTATTCTGGAAGTCATAACTGGCTGTTGTCTTGGATTTGATTGTAATGTGTTTTATCTGTTTAAAATACCTTGACTGCTGTTTACTTCCGGACTTTGAGTGTTAATTCTTATGTGCAGAGCTCGCTGTTGTCCCTTAAGAAGAGGAAATGAGACCATGCAGGCTCTTCTTTGCATTCCAGATGTTCAAACGATCATAGAAGAGCATGTGGTCAGCCTGACACTGCAGTGTAGCACCTCCGTCTGCTCTCCCTTTGCTCTGCCAGGAAGGATCTTTGCATTTGGAGGAAACATCTTAGAAGTCCATATTAATTTTTTTCCACTTTTTGTTGCAATTAGCAACTACTTTTTCTTGTCATGGCACAAACTGTGTAAATAGATCTAGCAAGATTATCACAGAAATGAAGAAGAAATACAAACCTCTAATACGAGTTTTACAGTGTTAGGCTTGCAGTTTTGCTTTCACACTCAATTACGTATTTGTTGGCGCTATGATAGCTGCTTTTATTTTGTCATCTGCGATTCAGTTGCATATCAGCTAGATGTTTTATTTCTGTCCATACTTAATTGTGACTGGTTTCATTTTAGATGGATTCATCATTTAGATAGTAGCTCCTGTTGTAAGTATTGAGCCAAGTCTTCAGCATGGTTGTGCTGATGTCRGTCAGTAAAATTCTGCCAGGGTGATGTACGTAGTATCTCTTTCGTTGTCTTTAATGGGAACTATAGGAAAGATTATTTGAATAAAACCCCCGATGGCATTCCAAGATGGCATTCCATTAAATTGGAAGCCACCAGTTTCCAGTAATGTTTTTTTTTGGTGGTGTTACCTTTTGATCTTTCAAGACTGGAAACTACTGTTTCATTTAAAACAAGAGTCCCAGGCTTCCCTAAATATTACTTTTTGAAGTAAAATCGGAATAACAATACTACTGATACAGGAAGGGGAAAAAAAAGTAATTGTGCAGTGAGCTACCATATTCAGGTGCTAGAGCATCCCTGGGAAAATACAGCCTTAGGATGACATTTCTCAAGCTTGTTCTAATACTAGTGATCATTTATTTGGGTTTGAATTTAGAATAAATGAATTTAATATCTTAAGAACATTAAGGAAATTCCAAATAATGTCATTTTCTTGATTTAAATATACATATAGCAATTCAKATTTTAAAGAGTGTAGACACTTTAGTCTGCTTGCCATGAGGAATAGTTATCTACAGCCTCTAATTTCTGTTTCAGACTCTCTTTCATAACAATATGAACATAAGAATGCATAAAAAAGTATATACTTGAATAAATGAAAATTTATTACATTTGTTTCCTCCAGTAGGCTTTAAATGTGATTTTAAAATGTCATTTAAGAAGTTTTGCTAATAAAACATTTATAAACATAAAACATAAAAACAGCAAAGCATTTCTGTGTTATTTTTAACACTAACTATCTCACATCTATACAAGGAACCTACATTAACAACCCTTTCCAAAAAGCAACATGATGAATAAGTATCAGCATGGTATAAGTATGCCCTTGCTTGCTTCCTTGCAGATTACCTGTGGCTAGGTTATATTCGTGTAATGCAGCAAGATATTTACATAGTTGTCTTGTGGCAGAGGCTTCTGTAATATTTTTCTCATGGTATCTAAGAAGCTTGCTAAACGTAGACTTCAAAAACAGAATGATTTGATTCTGAAGTGAGGGAAATGGAGAAGGAATAAGATATCATCAGATTCTTCTTGTATTATTACTGGGATTTTATTTTTATGGTTTTTCTATTTTAATAATTAAGGGAATCATGTTTGCTCAAGAATTTATTTTCAGTTGTGATTCCCAGTAAGATTTTTCATGTAAGCTTGCTTTTCTTCTCCACTGTCCTCCAGGCAGCACTGGACTGGCACTCAGCACAGACTTGTGTGAAGGAGAGAGAGTTCAAAGAACAGCTATTAATCTGTCTAATGAATAAAATCCATTGTAAGCACCATAACATTTTGAAACTGAGCGAGTCCCTGCATACTCAACAGATCTGATTACCATGTGACAATTACAGTAGACTATTGTAGAGGGTGAAAAGGCCTTTAGAGACATCGAAGCATATAATAATGTACTGGAAGTCGGCTTTAGTTTATTGGTAATACTCAGTTCAAGGTTAGGTTTTATGGCACCTCTTCTTTCTGCATATTCAGATCTTGTTTTATCTTATAGTGCTGGCTTTTATGAAAGTTAATTGTATTTGATTTGACTTTTTGTCCCACTCATCCCTTTTTATTAGAACAAGTCTTAAGTAGACTTCTGGTATCTCTTTGTTTCCTTTAAATGACTGTAGCCTATTTGACGTCTCTAGGAACATTTCTTTGCAAAGCTATATCTACCATATGAAACTGAGCAGGGCTGGCRTATAGGTGCAAGCATTGGCATCCAGTCATCCATACTGTTAAATTGCTAGGGTTAGTTATATAGTAATATAGATACAGCCTGAAATCTCAGCCCTTTTGTGAGTACCAGCTCTAGCGTGAGCGTGGCAGTCAACAGTGGCATCTTGGGTCACCAGCCTATCTTTGCAGTGGTTCTGGAGATCTGAGAGGTAGGGAAAGGGGAATGGGCTCCATGTGTCTGGCCCAGAAAGGCGTACGGATAGAGAAGGATACAAAGAAAGCTTTTTGAGAGTTGTCTTAAAGAAGGGGAGTTCATGCATCAACTCATGAGGTGAAAGTGAACTGATGCTGTTCTTTACCCACAGATCCTTTGTCCCATCACTGAGTGTGTCTACATCCTTTCCTGGCAGTCTTGTGTTTAGACAGGAGAGGGACCTCACAGACCTCTTCCCTTCTCCCCCTTCTGTCTCCGAGCCTTGCCTTGAACTGGTGATGGTGTAGGAACGCAGCACTGGCCATGCTGGCTGCAACTTCAGCGTTGGTTTAAACAGCAAACCTGCACTTGCCACAAGTCAGGTAGCCACAAATACACGCACATTTTAGAGTAAGCAGGAGTTTTTAAAAACAGAGGTAGTCTGATTTACTGCTTTCAGACCCTTTTGTTAGAGGGTGGGGGGTTCTGGTGGTTCTTCGGGAGATCCGGCACTCGCGGTCAGCATTCAAACTGCCAGGGTACAAATCACTGTGAGGACTATTTCCGAGACCGGTCATAACCATGGTGCAGCGGGAAGCTCATTGCGGGGTTGCAGATCTGCTTCTATTCTTCTGTTATTACTTTGGCAAAAAGAGAATAGCATCATAAGTATGGAGAATTTTGAATAAAATATGAAACTTCCACTAATGGATCAGAATCTTAATTACAGCCCAGGGACTTCCACTGCACTCTGGTTTAGCGATGCGTCTGGGACGAGTGGTCACGAGGAGTAGCAATTGTAATTAACTGTAATCTGGGTTATTTACGTTGCTTAGTATCTGCATAGGTCAGTAGATACTTCTTTCCACAAAGAGGTTTGTTTTATCCTTCTGAAATTAACTTTAGGTAGACAATGAACTTTGACTTGCTCCTTCTTTGTACAAGAAGTTACTTGAAATAGATACTTTTTATAGCTTGGCAAAAATAACTAGGAACACTGTAAATGGGAGAATTGACAGATACAGTGTGAGGACCTGTTTCTTTTAAGAGCCTGATGCTTTGTGCTCTCCCCATGCATCTTGAGAGTAGTCGCTTCTGCAGGTTCTGCATGAGGGGAGGTTTTGCTCCGAGAAGTAGCGGGTGAAAACCCTGTAATGATGCAAGGAGCAGAAGCTCTGTGCTGAGGGACTCAGGGGACCTGCATGGGAATGTGTATGGGCACTTCACCAGTGTGTGTGGCACAAAGGGCTTTTCCTAATGAAATACATGCAAACATTGGGCAGGCTGAAAAGATTGCCTTTGGGCTTTTCTAGATGTTTTAAGGAGAGAGGTCTGCCTACAAGATGCAAGTATCTTTCAGGGGCAATCTTTACATTACCAATACGAGATTCTCAATCTATTTTTAAAAAAGCCATACAGTGGTTTATTCTGTCTCTTGACCCAATGTCAAATTTTTATTGTATAGTTTTCACTTTCCTTTCTACTTCTCAAGGAAAATACTCCTCACTGTTTATCCCACTATCCACTGTGAATATCTTAGTCTGGATAGGGTATTGCTAACATTTTGCTTTGCTTCTGAACCATTTTCTGAATAAACCAGTGAAACAGACTAAAACTCATGTTTTTCTTCTCTGCTACTTGGAGAAAGTGCATCAATGATGACGCAAAATAAGTGCTTTTGGAAACAGCTTAAAATTTTRTGTGAAACACTTGACCCCTCAGTGTCTCTGACGTCAAGCTGGGATGGTAGTAGCTGGCTGTGATGACATTTGAAAAGGCACAGTGTTTCTGTGAGCGGTGATAATGTAAAATGCAGATTAGGAAACTGCAGAAGGGTAAGAAAGAATACTGCCATCACCCACAACCTCACGTATCCCTGCTCTTCCAAACAGCCAGGGGGGGAGTGAGGAGTGAGAGAGTACCTGYACTGGGTAATTAAGAATAAGAGTGTCCTGAATTTTAATCTTTTGTCTTCTCTATATGTAAAGACCAAGAACAAATGTGAGAAACTACTTCTTTCCGTTTGTTGGCAACACCTGATCTATAGCTTGGATAACTTCTTACTTGAAATTGTCATGAAGAAGTAGTGCTAATTAATTATAAGCAATGTAACACTGCCCTGTGTTTAAGAAAGGAAAGCAAAGCAGACAATACCTTTAGTCACTTACTGTCATTGAGCTTTCGATCTTCTTGCTGTCTAGTCATCTGTTAACGTTTAGGAGAGTACCTCCCAAAGAGATTATCCACTTCTTTCTGTTTTTAGCTGGATTACAGATCATTAGCAATCTGTAGATTCCTGTGTATAAGGAAGTGCAATGAGAACTACATACAGACATGATATTTAATACTGCGCTTGTGGGAAGAACTAAGTTGCTAAGCCACTTAGGTACTCCACAGGTGGGGGGAGACTAGGTTAAGCCTTTCCTGATATATCTTAGCCTTTCACTGAACACACAGGGTTCACTTCAGACTAAAGATAGGCTTCTGTTTATTATGTGTCTGATTAGACTCCAGTAACCTACTGGATATAAATACAAATTTTTCCAGTGCTGATCTAATCAGTCTTCTGTATTCATCATTTGGACTATATGCTGTCTGTAATGTTGAATGTTCTTTGCATGAATCCCTAATGTGCGGATTTTTAAAATACAAGATCCCCCCTCCCCTTTTTTTTTAATTGTCATTTTTAGGTAAATTTAAATAATTATACCACACTCTAAAATTGGTGTATTTTCATTCCAGCAATATCTATGCAAAAATTTAAAACGTAGTCCAAATGCTTCTTTCTTAGTAGACCTTCCAGCAAAAAGAGCAATACAAAAGCAAAATTCATGGAAGATTGTCTTTTTATAGGTAGTGCTATTTCTATCACCTTGAAGTTAAAGATGGGGAGCTGAATTCTTATACAGGCTTCAGATGTTTTAGAAATAAATCATAAAATCTTTTCTAAGACAGAGTTTTAGAAACTCTGTGTTTCCTGATGCAGGCTTTTGAAGAGTTGTGCTTGACTCTTGTGTTTCGTGAACTACTTGTGTCTTACAGAATGACGTTTAAAAACAGCTAAGGTATAACATTTCTGTGCTTAGAATCCATCACTGTACTACATTAAAAATATAGTATCACAATAAAGGATTGTCCAAGCGAGCTCACAGATGGAAAAGTGGGTCAAATAGGAAAACCCTACACTAGTTGATGAGTTCCACTCATCACAGCATTAAATGTTGTTCATAAGGGTGCATTTTTAGTCGCTTTAGGACATACTCTTTATCATTGAGTATAATGCAAGAACTATGCATCATAATTGGTGCACAGTAATGGGAAGAAAAAATAAAATACCTGAATAAGTATGACATTTCTTAAGTGAGAAGTAATAATGATGTTTACTTTCATGAGAAATTGTCAGGGAGTATTATGCTGTAGTGTGCAGAGAATTCCACTTTTCCCTTCCTTGTAGTCTTCCACAAACATTTAAACTTCCTACTTATAAAAAGACTTCCAGTGTGGAAGGTACAAACCAGTTGCACCGGTACGATATTTACAGTCTGGTTGCCTCGTTTCCCTCACAATTTAGGTGCTTGTATATCTAAATTTGTCTGGTTGCTAGCAAATCTGTAACAGAGGAGGCCAGCACTAGCGGGTTGAAAATAACCAAGTTCGGGAGGAACCGCCATTGCAGAGCAGAGGCCAAAATGCACGTGTGTTTTGAGGCAGCAGGGCAGAGAATTGAGCTCTGCGTTGGACTTGGCCAGCCTGATTTCAGGAGCAGGAGGAAGTTGTAGGGGCAGGGCYGTGGAGAGGTGTTACAGGAGGTAGRGACCAGGTAATGAAAAATTGCACAATGTCGCGCTTTACTTTTAGGAAACACTTTAGAAAAGGGTTTTAAAGTTCTTATTTGGGGATTTACCTTAATCTTGACCACCARTGTGTGACTGAATGCCAGTTACTTGATGCATTGATACAGAATTTTCCTGTGCCCGTCCACAGAAGCACGGAATAGTATCACAGGGCAGTTGAGCTCGAAAGGGACGTGAGGACATCCTCTTGTCCAGCCCGTGGCTCAGAGCAGGTGGAGGCAGACCAGGCTGCTCAGGGCTCTGCACATTCCAGTTCTACATCTCCCCATAGCCAGGGAGACTCCGCACTCTTTCTGGACAGCCTGTTCCCACGTTTGAGTGTCCTCRTGGGGAGGAATCTTTCCTTACTTCTAACTAAAATTTCCCACATGCAGGCTTGTGTCTGTGGCCTCTCGTCCTTCCCCATGGGAGCTCCGATCCCTCTTTAATCCCTCCCGTAAGGCAGCTGAAGGCGGTGGCGAGGTCCGCCCTCGCCTGCTGTCAGCCGTCGCGTGGTGCAGATGTAATCCCATGCGTAGGAGGGACGGGGCGCTGGGTGACACCAGCCAAGGTCTTTTCAGCACGGCTGTCGGCCTCTGACCTGCTGGGAGTGCACCGTGCTGGTTGGGAGAGATCATTCTTTTCCATCTTGGAATCTCCATGGACATTCTGGGAAACTCTTCAAATGATCACTTTCTAAGTAAAAAAACCCAACAAACAAAAAACCCAGAAAATCCACTGAGGGGGAGTATAGCATCTTTTATTTTAGGTACATTACTGATTTATTAGTGTTTTATCCAAATTTTCCTTCACTTTGAAAGTTACTTATATTTTATATATGACATTTAAATATTTATTAATAGGAAATTTAATATATTAATAGTAAATATCCATATACAAATGTTAAATATTTATACATAATGCATAAATATATAAAATCTAAATGAAAGCACAAAAAAATAAACATACATATAAAATACTGAACTATTCTAGAGATTAATACAGTAAACCTATATTATATTTACATAGGTTTGGTATGCATTTTATTACAAAACTTCATTTGTTGGGGGGAAAGGTTATTTTTTAAACTTATGTTTAAATATATGTCGAATGTCATTTTCCTTCTTCCACTTCATAAATATGCTACCTCCTGGATTATAATGTGAGAGAGCTAACTGCTGAATGTAAAATCACAGTCAAAAATTAGTCAATGCCATGAAACAGTTACACAGTTCACCGTAGGATCCTCCCTGGTCGGTAAAGGTGATGTGGCATTTTTGACATACCAAATAAATCAATCAGTGCATTAGGAAATAATAGCGTTAGCTAATGTCTGATGCCTTAGAAAAGGATACAGATAGTGCAAYTTTAACTTAATCCTGCAGCCCTCTTTTCTTCAATAAAAATGTGTCGGGGGAGGTTTAGCCAATGTTTTACTCAAGAGAAGCATGTTGAGGGATGGATAGTAGAGCTCTAAATTGTTTTCCCACATGAAGGCTAAATAAACCTCCTATCTGTAACAGGAAATGTCGAGGTTATTTTTCTATGATGTATAAATGTGTAATTATGTCTTGAAAAAATGTTTTCCTTAAAAGTTAGTAGAGAAAAAATGGAGTGGTATGATACTGGAAATATATTTTGAAGAATGCTTGTGTAATAGAGATCATCTCAGTGTTCAGTTTGCTGTGCAGATACATGATGCTTTTTAACTAAAGGCTTGCCTCACCCACTAGGTTTTTTCATGTTCTCTAAAAGTTCTTGAATAAGGAGTGGGAGTGCAGGTCAGCATTTAAGCTTTTGCAGTCTGAGCAACATTTGGGAATTAGTTTCTGCTTATGACTGTGAGAATACTATTGTTTAAATAGTTGAGAAATTAAGTTTGTTTCACCTGTAATATATAAATACATATATAATATATATAAAATAGACTTAAATGATCTTGTAATTTCATTGTTTTTGAGAATCGGTACTGTTGATATTGTAGTTACTCTTTGGTTGGTTTCAAAAATCTGCATTACTTTTGATTTAGCCATGCAGGTTTTTTTACAGCCATGTACAGTATTCCCACACACCAGAGTAAGTAGAAGCAAAAAAAGTAGAGGAGTATGTGATTAAAATATAAATCCAATTCTCAGGGTGCTGTATGCAGATATTTAATTAAGGGATGATCTGGATAACTGAAGAACAGAAATAGYGTCTGTTCTAAATTGCATAAAATGACTAGTAACTTGTGCTTCTTAAATGTTTAAGAGAGAASAGTTAAAAAAAAGAAAAATAGAAAAGACAAGGAAATGTTCTTGCATCGGACTCTAGATGAGGAAATCACATGGTTCTTTATAAAAGAGTAACTTTTCCCCCTTATTTACTGACAAAGAGAATGAACAGTGGCATAGCCTTGTTTAATTGCTCTTTGCATTAAAAATACAGAAAATAATTCTGGATTAGAAATTGCTAATAGTTTCAGGAGTATGTTATTTGTCATGGTGCCTTTGTGTGTTTGGGTCAGGTAGTAAGACAGAGCAAAAAAGGAGTTTGTCAAGATCTTTGTACCACTCCTGTTTGTATATCAACATTCTTGCCTTCCCTGAGCATCAGTTGCCTATTACCTTTTCTTTGTGTTTCATATATTAGCAATTGGGAAGTTCATGAGCCAGCAAAGTGTGATTATACTTCAGGGGAGACATCCCCTAAAAAGAGTTACAGCTGTGCTTTACCTGGGAACCTTTGGGGTAGTTTTGATGTCTTAGCAGGTGATGAACCTTTGGAAAAGCCTCAAAATTTTCCAATTCAGTATACACCTGTGATTCTTGAATTTGAACAATTTTTTATGGTAGGGTAGTAGGTATTTTCCGCCGCTGGATATTGGCCTGATACTGATTGTGTTGAGATGAATTGGAGATGTCGTTGTGACTTGTTTGGAAAGCAGTTCTGAGTGCCTTTAAATTTGCCGTGATGTTAATGGGTTTTCGGGGGATTGAGCTTGTTTCAGTGTGCTTGTGTTAGTACAACGGTACGAGAGTAGTTTGGATGGGGAAAAAAGTCTGAATCTCTCCTTACACTCTCATTACTGTATCAGGACAGTATATTTTGTATTTTACCTAGCTATTGAGAGCCCCAAGGGCTGTAAATAGCAGTGATTCAGTGATGTTCAGTCAAATACCTGATTCTCATTTAAATTTCGTATGTACAAAGAAGAGGTGGACCTGGGATTGCCCTGGTGGAAAATCCATATGGGCTGAACAGGTTTTTTTTAAACCAGTTGCTTGGTAGTATGACATCTCCTTGATCTATTGTTTCTTCTCCATTCATTTGGTTTCCTTAAAAGATCTGTCTAGGTTGGCTAATGAAGTCTCATTCATTTTGTTTCAGTGTTTTTTATACTTTTTGCATGGTAAGCAAAATGAATTGAGAAGCAGCAAAAAGGCAACAAATGGAGCTTTCAGATCTATGAATTCTTGCCTGTTTTATCCATTGCTACTAACCTGTATTTGTCCGTCTCCATACCAATCAGGGCTCTGATGAAACCCTCGGGAGATCACTGTGGCCCCCTCCAGCCAAGCCTGGAGCTCTTTGCTAACTGCCCGTTTGTCAGCTTTCTCTCATCAGAGGTATATTGATTCCAGATACCTATAAATTTTTTAACTTAAATATGCACCACYGACAATTTGCTTTTAATTTAAATTTGGATTCTGGCTGTTTCTGCTAATTAATTCTTTTGCTTTGTACTTGTAATAGCGTCTCCTTCCTCGAAACCTCACCTACACCTTGCATTTTCAGGCTGCCTACGTTTCTTTAGAGAGATTTGGGGAATCCACTTTGAAGAAGTGTTCATAGTCTTTTTTATGTTCGGGAGGGCCCGTAGACCAAAATGGGGTATTAGGAGATTTGTGCGCATGTTTGTATGTAGTTTAAGCAGTAGTTCAGTTTGCGCCAGAACGTAGTAGATGAGTATTTTCAAACCAAGTATCTCAGTGTGCCTTGGTGGCTTCCAAAAGCCCTTTTMTCTACAGCCTATTTTTCTTCAGTTGTCTTGCTCTTGAAACAACTTTTTAGACAGTCATAGTTCACACCAAAACTTCTGTGACAGGGGTGTCTGGCACTTTTAATTTTGTTTTTATCAAAGGCGAACTTACRTCAACTATATTCTTACATGTATATATAATGACAATATTACATTCTTTCTAAGGCTTTCTGATACCGTTTTACCTGTTTCAGTACTTACAGTCATGAACTTGTAAGGGAAAGGAGATTGCCAAGCTCTTGATATCTCAAGGGCAATCAGATCTGCAATAACGTTTTTTCTTTTTTTCTGAAAATAATTTGTTTGTCAAAAGAAAGGAATCTTTTAAAACATTAATGTTTAAAATGCTAAAGATACACCTTGAGTTTACAGAGTCAAAGATGAATTCCTTTTTCTACTAGACTGTGTTTGACCAGTAGTCACATCACAGGCTTTAAAAAGTCCTGTTCTTATGAAGGAATACTGGTGTATTTTTCCTTTGGAAAATTCACCATCACGTGTCATCTGCTTGCATTTAAATTCACAGTAGAACTAGCAAGCAGGTATGATAGAGAAAAATCAAGTTGTCTTGGTACGCATGGCCACCAGCCTGCCTGCCCGCTTAACTTCCTGTGCAGCGTGGGGGTTGTTGAGCCCATCGCGTTCCTCGTGGGATGACGGCATGCTTCTCTCCAAATGGGAAAGCTATTTGGTGTTAACAGCTGAAACAAAACAGCATCTAAAGTGTAGCTGCAGGGTTAGATTCCAGATCCATTTCTTTGCCTCGGGGCTGGAAGGAGGAAAGGCTGAGCCTCAGCAGTAGGACTGGTTGGTCTCTTCTGCCCCGGCGCAGCTCGGAGGCAAGCTTGGTTAGCTGGAGACAGTACGCTAACAGGTGAGAGAGCAGTTGTGTCACTGATGCTTAAAAACAAATGAAACAAACTGCCCAGTGTGCCCACACAAGTCAGTTTTTAACAGAATTAAGTAGTCTTAATTACTATCGAAGCATCCTKTTGGTCTGTTAAGTACATGTGTGTGGATGAAGCTGGACGAGGGTCTGCCTGTTCTGTAGCTGTCTAGCCCCTGCCACCAGGCAGCATTGCCCTTCTGCCACAAACCGTCTCCTCCCCTTGGACAGCCGCAGCCGATACTCAGACATTAGGTGAGGCACCAGAAGTAACCTCACCCCTTTTTTGCATGATAGAAATCACAAATAGTTAAATACATAAATCTGCCCTAAATGACAGGAGCTTGTATGTTTTCTTCCTGAAATTCTACGTTCATCTGCTCCACAGCTGTCAAACTCATAGAATCACAGAATGGTTTGGGTTGGAAGGGACCTTTAAACGTCAGCTAGTCCAGCCCTCCTGCCATGGGCAGGGACATCTTTCACTAGAGCAGGTTGCTCAAAGCCCCATCCAACCTGACCTTGACCACTTCCAATGGTGGGGCATCCACAACTCTGGGCAACCAGTGTCCCACCATCCTCACTGTAAAAAATTTCTTCCTTATGTCCAATCTAAATCTACCCTCTTTCAATTTAAAACCACTGCCCCTTGTCCTTTCGTTACAGGCTCCGGTAAAAAGTCTCTCTCCATCTTTCTTATAAGCCCCCTGTATATATTGAAAGGATGCAATAAGGTCTCCCTGGAGCCTTCTCCTCTCCAGGCTGAACAACCCCAAGACCTTACAGAATCGAGAAAATATGCCAATGATGCTCACTGTTTGTTAGGTTGACTGGTGATATAATTTGGCTCATCTCTTACTGAATGGAGGAGTAGGGTGAGGAAGCATTAATAAAAAGAAATATGATGGGACCACATTTCTTTCAATAGAAGAAAATTAATGAATATATATTCATGTGTATATGTTTTTCCTAGAGTTTAGCCCTTGTCTAAATGGGAAATAATGATATAACTGGAATGTCTGTCACAGTGTCTCCTACTGATAATATAATGAGAACATGCACACTAATAATATATATTATGTATAATAATTGCTATTCTAATAGTTATTCAGTCATAGTAATATAATATGATAATATATATGAAAATCAACCTGTTTATTAATTAAAATTTAAATGGAGGTACACATTGTCAAATACACACTCAAAGACTTACTCTGGCATGGATTTATGGCTGTGTCATTTCACTGCAGAAGTTCTGTAGAACTGGTGAGCATCTACTTTTTGAGTTTACTGGCTATCTCAGGATTCAAGTGTGAAAATACAATGTTTGGTCTGGTCTTAACTTCCTGTTTTCACTCGTTTCCCAAATTTGGCTTAAAATATGTCTGTTGAAATGTGAATTTTGGGCACTAAAACTAACTTTTAATATTCCGATGTTAACAGTAAATTTAATACTTTTGTATTAGGCTGCATCCTTTCTGACAGGCATTGTACCCCCATGTGAAGATGCTTCTACATATATAGCAGTTAAATCCTGCAAAGTTTGAAGAAAAAATATATTATATGGTCAATTTGCTGGTTTTTTTACATTTTGAAGATATTTATGCAATGAGGAGACAATACAGACATTTTAATAAATTGCTGAATGCCTCATGAGAGAGAGAATTGCTTTTTTGATGTAGAAAGTGCTATCTTAATTTAGAGAAGAAATCGTGTTTTGGGAAGACAAATCTTTTTAATAAGGGCTTTTTAATGGATGGCTAAAGGAAACAATAAATATGTTAATGTAGAATTATAATATATAATTGACATTTGGGCAATTATAAATGCGTCTTTTGAAATACTACTCTACTGGCATGTTATTGGACAGGTTTTCTTGTACATCAGCTCTTAGAGGATATCTACAAAAATGTTTTAAGTCGGGTTCATTTGACTTTTCTAGAGGAAAAAAAAATCAAAATCAGTTCTGATCTCATCCATGATATGAACACATAATGAAATACAGTAAACTTCTGACCTGTTCAGTTCAGTTTGAGACAAAGGACCAGAAGGGATATGATAAATTTTTCATCTGCGTTTCTTTCATCCTGTAGGAAAATAAACTAATATATGTAACTTTTAAGTTAGAAATTGATGCTGACCATTTCATTACAGATGCATGTGATTACGATATAATGTGCAGCTGCTTTAGCACTGAAACTGTTCTTCGTAGGTCACGCAGCCAAAACGATGGTTAAGTAGGATGAACCCTTATGCCTACCTGCCTTTTGAGATCTAGCTCTCCAGGTAGTCTCATTCACTCGCCTGTTCTAAGCACAAACAAAATTTGTTTCAGACATGGTAAGTGTAATGGGTTACTTGTATTGCACTGCATGCCAAACGTTGCTTTTGAAATACTTTTATTTCGCAAGGTAAAACTTGGACAATTGTAAAATGTGATAGTATTTCAGGTTGACAGAGCTCCTTGGATAACAGCGTTAACCTTTTGACACTTATTTGAATAAATATAATGGATTTGTTTGCCTTCTGTTTAAAGTGGCCCAGAAGCATAATTTTGATTTTGTTTGTTGAACGTTAGGGAAGCAAAGTGTTCCTCCCGCTCTGCCGGCGGTTGGCACCAGGGGCTTGTCTCCTGCCTGCAGGAGAGGTGGGCAGCTGGCGGCTGAGACGAGCTTTCTGGGGAGCATTGCCTTCCTCTCCCTCCTCACAGCCTGCCAGCCCTTTCCCTCGGCAAGGGGTGCAGTGGGTCCTCAGGCGAGTAGAAGGGGGTGTCCTTGGGCTTTGTATGTACTTGAGCTGTGCCTTAGTTAAACCAGGGCTGTTCCTTGCACTTTCTGTAACCAGTATCCTTTTATGGGTAAGATAGCATGAGGCATCTTGACTGGATTTTAAGTAATGGGGAGTATCATTAATAAACTATTTATTCTGGAAATAATATTTATATACTACTTTTCTAAAACTACTTACTTTCATTTGAGCTATACAGTTTTGACCTAGAATACAAAATATGACTGATAACTTTGCAGCTTTGTATCAAGACATTTCTGTATCTTTCAGGTAATACTCAGCATTTCCATCTGCTAGACTTAAGTTAGCTAGACTTATACACTATTTTTCTCCTATTTAATTTCTCATAGAAGTACTTCTGCATCTCACAAAAAAAAAAAAACCACTACCGTTCTTCTTTTGAAGTTGTGATTTTGGCTTTTGGGTTGTAAGCTTCATGCAGCAAATTGAGCTGCTACATCCCCTCTGGCCAAAACTGACTTCTGCAGCTGCGATCTATACTTTTCTCTGGTACTGAGCGGTCATGCAAGGTGTACCCTGTCTACCTTCAGTCTTGCTGTTAGATGGTAACCCAGGTGCTTATTTGATAGACATACCGGATCTCTCCTCACTGTAATTTGTGGTGTGGTCAGGCACAGTTTGGATGGCTTACTGAGCATTTCACAAGAGCACATTGCTGAACTGCTGGGACACCTCGTCCTACCTGAATACTCAAACTGCAATCAAAAACAATGTTAAAAATGAAAATTCACGCTGTAGGGTTTTCAGCACTTAGGAGACCATTGCAAGAAAACATTTTGCTCTGGAACAGATTAAATTTTGTTTATAAACATAATTTAAGACCTTACTGAAGACAGACAAATGGGACTGAGTCCATGGAGAATGCCGGTATTTCTCTTACTTCATTAGTCAATACCTGCAACCTGCCAGATTTGAGGCTTCTATCTCTTTCATCATAACTTGGTATTTTATTTTACCTTGTTATTAGTAATAGATTATAAAGTAGTGAAGACAACAGTTTACTGTAAAATTATTGCTTGCTTTTACTACCTAGTATCATACTGGGGGTTTTCATAGCCATTATTTGAGAAGAGCTTTTTCCGGTCTTCCACGTTGTTTCTAGMACTTCAAGACCGTACACAGTGACTGTTCTGGGTGTGTACACTCACCACGTTGGTTTTACATGAGAGGGCTTTTTTACTAGATGTGAGCTCTTGTTTTTGTATTGTGGGATCGTCAAAATTTAACGAACCTCACGAGGGGCTTCAGCCATAGAGGAGGTGTGATATTTCCATCACTCAATTACAAGTGGTCTATTTGGCAGCCTGCATTAAGGATCTTACATATCAACATTTTGTTGTAGCTGGCAGTGGCAAGCTCTTACGGTAGTAGAAGGACAACAGTTTGAAGTAGCTTCCATGAGGGAGGGTTAACCTGGATTCAGTTRTCTTGCATTACGCACAGAGGGATTTTCATCTAGGTGATTATCATGTAGCAGTAGTCTCATGCTGAATAATTTCTGGTTCCCTACATAAGTCCCTAGTTCATCAGGCATTTTTTGAAAGGCAAAGCGACAGCCTTTAAATTGTTCTTCCWGCTCAGTGGAAGGATTTTTGTCCTGATCTGTTTTGGCAGAAATCAATACAAGCCATAAAACAATTAAAGTTTTSGTAAACCGAAGAAAAAACTTGAGTATGAAGAACTACTCTTGTATCTAAAATGCATTTTGTGTACACGTGATGGAACCCATTTTGTGCATCTGGTTTTCAAGCTCCTATCCTGGATAAAGCTTAGAAGAGTCTGCTGGGTTAATAAAATACAAGTTCTTTCCTAAACAGAGGCATGATGGCTTTTCCATAAATCTGCCTCCTGTTAGCTAGAAGTCATAACATAAAGACATAACAATTGCAGTTTGTATTTTTATTGTGCCTTCTTTGTTGAGTTACATTATGACATTTATCAGAAATAAAATTAAGTTCACGTCATGGAAGACTGTGTATATTCACCATTTGAAAGCTTGAATTTAAGGCAGATTATGACAGTTGCCCTTTTGGCAAGACAGACAGGCTTTTAACCTAAAGGTACATAAAGTAAGATTATTTTAATACTGTTTTTATGAGGCCTGCCCAATCAGATAAAATAATTTTTGAAACTTGAGTTGAAGCAATGTCTCTTACCTTTCAGGATAAATAGGCAAAAACATGCACAATATGTTCAAGCTGCTTTTAATTTGAAGTACTGTCAGATAGTTTTTAGTTAACTGTCGTCGTAAGATTATCAGTTCTCTGCATCATTTTCTGTGACAACCACCTACTATTGATGTTCTGTGTGGTACCAAAACCATTTAGCCATTTGGGTTAAAATGTCATTTGGAAAATTAAGTGAAATGATAAACGCCCTACACTGTCCAGTGTTGCAGTTGCAATTTAAAACCTGCCTGCCTTTTTCTCCGCCAGTATTTTGTGCACTGCTCTCCTTTTTTATGGTAACTCCATGCTTTTTGCAGGGGGGGTGCTCATGCTTCCGGAGATTTTTGAATTCTAAAGAGGCAAAATTTTCCTTTTTCTTTGGAAAAAAGTGGAGGGAATCCATTTTATATTTGCAGAATCCTTCTGTCAAAACTGTATGCTATTTGGTCCAGACAGGAGGGGTACCTGCATGGCCTGTTTGTGGCTCTTCTGCCCAGCTTTCTCACCCAAGGGTGGATGGACTCCTGTTCTCAAGCAGCAAGAACGTGTTCATGCAGCTGCTTTGTATCTGTGGCTAATCCTGTTGCTCTTGAGCAATAAATATGTTTGGATAAATTTTTACCTCCTGGCATGCACTTTTATTGGTTTTACTCTTGAATAATCTGTGAAAACGTTTCTTCCCTTCAAGACTAAAATGGTTGATAGCATCGTTTTAAACACTGTTATTCTTATTTTACTGCAAGGAATTGAAAGCTAAAACTTGAGCTGACTTATAGACAGAACTGTGTTTGTGGTTATTCAGTTTGCTAGTACAATAGAAAAAGCTTTTTAAAATTGTCATTTCATGTTATTTTCCAAATACTTTATTTGCAAGCAAAAAGTGCTTTTTTTGTTAAGTTTTTTTTAGAATCTCGGAGTGTTTAATCAATAACAGTAAGGTTAAAATTAAAGTTTTCAAGATTAAAGTTTTACCAGCTTGACTGTTTTGATGTCCAACCACATATTTATTTTCCCACACTACCTGGATCTAACTACCTCATCCAAGACAGTGGTTTTATTCACTATTGTTATTTTTAAGGGTAAAAAGCAGCCGGGAGTTACATATGCTGTGTTCCAATTGTATGTCATGTAGTTTCGCAGTAAATGTTAACATTATCACTTGTGGTTTTCTTGAGCTAATGCGAAGGACTTGCAAATATTGCTTCAAATTTTTTTTTATTTTTCCTTATGTTTGATCTCTGGGTGGTTGATGAAGAATAATAGTAATGCCCCCAAAAAATAAGCCTTTCAGCAATGATGGATATTCTTGAAACCATAACTATAAAATAGTATTTTAGAAGATGTGCTTCTAAAAAACTTGGACGTCTACTTTTTTTTTTTACTCAGGGATTCTTAAAAATAGTTAAGGTTATATGTGTAAATGTATTCTAGCAAAGTTTTGTAAGATTAGTTTGCTGTCTTCCTCTGGTTTTTCATTCACAGCTCTTAGTTTCGGCAAGAGTCACAGCCTTGCTGATTTCTTTAGACAATGAAYACTAGCTGACTTAAAAATATTTAAATGTCAGGATTTTTCAGAGATATTTGGGTATGTTCTCTTTATTCATTGTATTAGACTGCAGTAACCATTAAAATAATGCTAAGATTATTGAAAGGCTTATTGTATTGCGTTTATAGCCTGTCATACACAGATTATACCCATTTTAATTTGTTATCTGGAGTATGTCCAGCTTCCACTAAATGGTGTCTGGTTTAGTTTTAAAAGAAATGTGCAGCTGTTTGTAACCAGAATACAGTTACTGTGAGTGACAGCGATACCAGCTGTGTGCTGCACACTTCAGCTGGCGGGATAACTGAACAGCACTCTCCTAGACGCCCCTACTCTATTCACTACGTTGACACACCATATAGAGAGGTACTTCTGTAGCTTTTACAGTTCTCCGTCTCTGCACATRATAAACAGCACTTTCTCCTCCTCTGCTTGGGCAAATCTGGACGGACAACTAAGCCTCATATTTTAGTTTCCCTCACAAAGGTGRAATATTTGTCTTGAGCTTTGGTTATTTCTGTCTGAAGCAGGTCAAGAAGTTGCCTCTGGAAGACAGAAAGCTCAGAGGACTCAAGTCAGCTATAAAGCTCCGGGAGCTTGTTGTCCATACGTCTGCTTCCACAGCCGCCTCCGCTGCTGGCATGTGGCGGGGACAGCGGTGGGCTCACATTTAACCCCATGCCTGTCTTCTTATCCAGTAACGGACATGTACAGACATGGTGCCCCACCTGCCGCTCTGCCCAAATGTAGCCATGCATGCTGGGACTACTAAGGACATGCACAAGGAGGTGCTTGGTCAACCCCACAACGGTAAAGCAAGATGTTCCTGTGGGGAAAAAAATACAGTAAAACTCTTTAAAGAAGAACAAAACCAAAAACCAAAACCCAAAATGCACATGCACAAGTTTGTCCTCCCCGTTTCCCACAGCAGCCAGACTGAAACCGTTTTCTTTCTAGAAGAGATGTTTTTTCCCCACTCTTCATTGATTTCGCTCCTGTAGCTTTGCTAAGTTGTATTCCTGCATGTTGAACGACAGGAGCATGACAGGAGTCAGGACCCTCCTCCCCCATCAGGTGTCAGTGGATAAGGTTCATGTTCACTCTTCAGCTTAAGGAGGTGGTATCGATGGGGYCAACAAAGGTCTTCTGCTTTGCTTTTCTGAGGCATAGCAATAACAGTCCTGCAAGCAGCATGGCTGAGCCTTACCTCAGKGTCTTTGGCACCCCGTGCCTGGTGAAGGAATGGGGGAGCTGTACCGAAAGCTGGGGTGCCCACAGCCTAGACTCCATGAGCTCCACAAATGCCTTCTCAGGATGGATAGCACAGGGTGCTACTCTTTGCATTTGGTCCTCCAGAATTTCAAATCCATCACAGGTTGGTATGTAAGAAAAAAAATCTGAATTTATGCAGTAAATTTGGGCACAAAGAATAGAATTGTGTAAATACTTCACGCGAGCAAAACTCATTGTAGTTTCTATGCTCATTTGGTTTTTCCACAATACGAGGGATAGAGTGAAAAACAATCAGAATACAGACTCCCACCTCTTCCTCTTGGGGTTGATGAAGTCAGTTTTGCTATTGATTTCAAGTGAGTAATACCAGACTTTATGCCTGATGTCACAGCAAACGTTGAAGTTGAAAAATGTCCCAAAATAGTGTTGAATTGAGTCACTTTAAACGTATTTATCTTGAATACCCACTTTGTGGCATTATTGCTGCAGTCTCATCCCGAGCTAGCATTATTCATTAATACCGGCTTATCCCCATGATCCTTCTTTCTCTTTGTCTATTTGTTTGGATATACTGTGTGCACACATTTGTAACCTTGTGTTTCTTGCTCTGTTAATACCATATTTTAAATTGCACTTAGAGCTTATGCGTTTGAACTAGTTGTGCAGTCAGACCAGGGAACCCCTATTCTCATCTTGTATTAGAGTCTCTGTTAGCCCGTGTACCATATTAGGAGGTATTAGGGAGACTAAATTCCTCTGGAAATACAGACTGTCTGATTTATGAAGCATTGGTGTGATTAACTGTAATGTAATACACTTGGTATGAATGCTTAATGGATAAACATTCTTTTGCTTACTCTCGGCAGTTTTACATCTTACTAGGATGCAATTCATTGTGCTAAACAGTGCGAATGTAAAACTGTCATTAGAAAAAATGCAGTCAGCCAAAATGAATTCTGCCTGCAGGTGCAATTAAGGGATTGGTAAGTGTACAATATGAAGTAATTGAGTAGTGATCTGGCGCTGAGAATGCTGCATTGCACTTTCTGTTTGAAAGATGTTTACAAAATACAGCAAACCTTTTGCTGTATTACAGAAGCTTTTCTGTTAATCCTCTTAGCCTCTGCCTGTTTGACCATTTTTATATACAAGCAATGGCATTAACAGGCTGAACGGCTGGGTTTTGGTGGGAGTGGGTGCAACACTCCTACCGAGTTATTGCAACACCCCATTAATTGGTCTCTTTTATATCACTGCATGGTGATGTTAATGTGAATATAGCAATAGGCTACCAAAGGCTTTAGATTCCTTAGAATCACAAGCACTTTAGTCGATGTAGAAAAATACCTGCTTGTACTAGAAATGAAATAAATACCCTCTGTAACATGTGCCATCCTAAATTGGGGGATTATGTTTACCCTGTACAGAAGGCCGGTTGAAGGGCTGTCTAGTACGTAGTGTCATACTTAAGCCATGCTTCAACTCGTAAGCCATGTACTTAAGTAATGAATAGTCTGTGCGCTGGCACTCTGCAGAGGAAGAGTTTAACACATCTCTGAGTTTTTCTTAATAGAATATTTCTTAATAGAATATAATAGAATTTCCCACAGTCATCTTAGACCATGGGACTATCTTTATTTAGTAATCCAATCTCAGTTAAAGAATTCATTAAGAATTTATCATTAAAAAAAAAATCCAAGCATTTCTTCATTTAAGATTTTTATATGAACTTAGTTATTGTGAAAGGTGATGGTGGGACAGTTTTAGAGATTCAGAAAGGCTCCCACTACAGTCTGGCATGGAAGTGCATTTGCTTATTGTTCCTTGGTCTGAGGCAAGGCTGTAAAGTCATCTGGTTTCTGGCACTGGAGATCCCTCTCCCTGGCTCACTCCSTCTCTGCTGCGTCTGCAGCAAAATCAGTAAGATTGCCAATTAGTACCAAATGCAGTAGCTGCTAGGAATGAGACAAGGTATATGAGAGAGTCATAAAAAACCTTTGGGGCTGTTGCAACTTTGCACCTCAAAAAAGCAGAATAGGATTTGTATTGATGACGTAATATTGAGAAAATTGGACACCAAGTCAGACTGTTTCCACCTAACTCTTTTTTTCCACCTCTGCTCTCTTCTCTGCCTTAGTAAAGGGATAGATAGCAATGTGTACTATTTATRGTACATTTTAAATATAGATATATTTATAGCTGTATATAAAAGCATTGTATTCATTTTTGTTCAGTTTATAAAATATGTCATAAGTTCACAATAAAACTAGAGTCGGATGAATTATCTCTGCGTAATTTATTCAGCAAATCTTCTAAATTAATGCCTATGATCACTTTATTGTGCCCTTTTTTCCTTTGAATTATTTTCTAAACAGTTCTGACATCTGGAAATGAATAAAAGGAATTGCTTGTGAAATTTTGTTTCTGTAGATTAATTTCTAGTGAATATGCAGGTTGCACAATTTATCTCTGCTGAGATTTATTTTAAATAGAAATAAAAATGTTTTATGAATAGCCAATATTTTGTTTCAGGTGTTTGCCTCTGAGAACATTTGTGGCATTTTTAGTCTGTGTTTGGACATCTTGACTTGTATACTGAGGGAGAGTGAGATTGCTGGGAGAAGAGACACTGACGTRTTGATCCATGGTGACATTGCTACTGTATGGCAGTCTGTACTAATTGGTACCAGAAGCAGCATTTACTCTTGGCTAGCTCATGCGTCACACTCTTGAAGGCAGAAGAAAAATAGCACCCTCAGTTACAACGTAAATTGGCAGCGATGCAAGGGTCTGGAAGAAATACTGCAGCAGATTCAGGAATAAATGTCTAGGGACAGAAATTGCAACTTTTCTTTGTGCTTTCCTATCCGTTTAAACTTGTTTAGACACCAAAGGTCCAGACTAAAGACTATACTGTATTATAATTAATTTGTCAAACTCGGCTCACTACAAACATTCTCGTTTGCATGCTTATTTTCATGTTCAAAGATACAATGGGTTCTTGAGCATGCTAGTTTGTTACCTTGGCAATAGAGGGGCTTGCCAAAATGTATCTGCTGTCACACTGGAAATGAATTTTCCTCTTAAATATTCATGTTGATATTTTTATAATTTTTTCTGTCACGTGGCTATTGAAGTGCTCTTGTTGCGGCTGCTTCTTCGTTCTGCTGGATGGAGACACTCTCAAGGTGTAGGCAAATGTTTTTACTTTGCCCTGAAACAGGAGTGCAGTTGTAGTCAGCCAAAGCCATTCAGGTTTAAAGGTCAGTACTGCACTGCTGTAGGCAGTAACGTGTTATATTGCTGTACCTAGATCTCTAATCTGTCCAGGATCTGTGAAAGAAGTCTGGCAGGAGAGACTTTCTGGGGAACTCTGAACTTTATGGGCATGCAATACAGTGGAGCTTGTCTCTTTTCCCTGCAATTGTCAAGCTACTGTCATGAAAAATACAAGGGTTTTTTTTCCTGTTTTTTATTCTCTATTTCTAAATTGTGGATTACTGACCGAAAATAGACAGTAGAAGATTTAAACAATTGCAAAGTAAATTTTTGTCAGTAACTTCCAGTAATGTAGAGTTAAAAAAGGGCAAAGGGATGAATTACATATGAAGTGTACCTGTGAAGTACACAAAACTTAAAAAGTCTCCTTGGTATTTACATATGATCAGTAAGACTCAGGGGAGTCGCCTCACTAGTCATTTATTTGTCCCATTATACTGATGCTTCCAAGCTGCCTCATTACAAAAACCAACACACTGCCTAAGAAGATTTAGACCCAGGTCTGCAAAACTCATCAAACAGAATTCAGTGAAAATCATTTAGCGTGTACCATTAATGTAAGAGAAAAACAGGCCAGTATTGGAATTTCCGATTTGTAATAATGGTTATGACAAAAAAAACAGTGAGAAGGATGGAAAGAAAAAAACCTCACGGAACTGTAACCAGTCACTATATGCAAAAAAAAAGCAGGAATATTCAGGTAAGACTATTCAGATATCTTTGTCAACTCCAGGTTTCAGTGCACCATGCTGTTTTACTCGCTTACTAAACCAAAACTGAGACACAGCGACCCTAATAGCTGTGCAAGTTGCAAATTCCATGCGAGATGTGTTTTGATACCAGTGAATCTTTTTAAGTCTGACCAGGGTGACCTTTCAGGATAAGCAAGTTGAGTTACTTGGATTGCCTTCCAGCAGAAGGTAAGTCTAATGTTCAGATACTCTACAAAGGGTTGCACGCTGAAAGCATGGAAAATGAGTTTAATAAAAACAGAGCAGAAAAATATTCTCAGACTTTTTGTGTTGAAGTAATTCGATATTTGCCAATGAGTGAACTGTTTGGGTTTTTAGGGTTGCCATGAGAAAATAGCTGAAGTTTTTCCAGGATTGGTTTAGAGGCATATTTGCCCTCAACAACCTAGAGGCCATAATTTGTTGCCTGTGTGGAAAAGAAAGAAATGATTCATGTCATCTGTGTTTCTCATGACACAATGTTCCTGAAGTTTCACTTGAGCAGGATTGCTGCTGCAAAGGGCAATCCCGGTCTATGAGGACTCACGCCCATGGGAGGCAGTTCAGTCTCCACCTTTTCATTTTTCTGCTGTGCGCTAGATCAAGATTGTGAACAAGGACACTAGGTGTTGTGTAATGAAGAGCGCTCAGTGTTTATGAGACCAGCTTTGCATTTTGTATAGCTTCTTAAGTATATAAGTATTAATTTGTTTTCAAATGAGCTTATCTTGATCTCAAGTCCCTTAAAAACTGTGACGAGATGGTGGTGCAGGGCTACAGTCCCACTTGTTTGCAGCAGGCTTTGGACCCTAAATCCACCCTAAATGGATGCAGCATGGGAAAGTTCACATTCTGCCACTGCAAAGTTTGTTTTAGTCAAAGTTACAGCCTACGAGAAATTCCCTTTCAGCAGGAGTTTGCTGTCACTGAAAGCACTTGGAGTAACTTATTCTTGAACTGCAGGACACCCTCTCTCTCCCCCCSCTGGTTTTGAACTGCTGTTGGCAGTAGTGGTGGGGCAGGCGGCATCTCAGTTTTGTTTTGTTGAATGCTTTATGGAAGTATTGTCCCAGCACTTGTTGCTTTGCAGAGATCTCATGTTCCAAAGTCTCTGAAAGAGGAGTGTTGCTTGGCAATGCCTTTGAGTGTAATTAGCAGATGAGTGGAGATTATCTGTGTCCGGGTAGCCTTAGACTGGGTCAGTGATATACGCTGTTGTGGAGAAAGGATGTAGAGGCTTTGAAAAATAACACTACATTAAAAAAGCACAGATGAAGTCAGAGGGGTATCTGTTTCTCCCCATGAAGGAGGCAGCAGCCTTGCTGGCTCACTGATGGAGTCAGAATGAGAGCCGGTGTCTGGAGAACAGGATTTTTTCAGAACTCATCTAGTTTTTGTAAGACTTGAACTGCTGGATTTTTTTTTTTTCCAGATTGGATATTTTCAGAAGGGAAAGAGTGCCTTCATAAAGAGTGAGGAAAACTCACCCTAAGAAAAGAGCATCTTTTATCTCCTCACTGATCTTCCTTGGAGTAGCACACACAATATAAGATGTTTTCAGCTGAGAGAGTGTTACTACTATAAAAATTTTTGCTTATCTTCTACTTTACTTATCTAAGTAAAAATATAACTTACCTTCAAGGAGCAAGGTTTTAGATAGCACTAATATGAAAACCTAGTATTTTCAGGAGATCTTAATCTCCTTTGTCATATAACATTCATCTGTAATGATACAATATTAGCCAACTAGTGATCAGGAAAATTTTTTACATTCTTAGAAATTACTTTGTAAGAGCAGATCTGTATTAGCTTTGGTTTTACTCTTCAGTACCAGGGCTTATTTTTACTTGCTAATTACTCTGACCTGTCTTAATTAAGAGTAACATCATGAAGTTTTCACATGGGGCACACATCTCATTTCCAGCAACAGTGATTTTGTATTTTTCTAATATGTAGACAAGTAGCGATGTAAATTGTAACAAAGTTAGTACATCAGCAATAAAACAAGTACAAACTGAGTAAATAATAAATGGTAGGGTAAGTAACTTCACTGATTCTAGGAAATTACTTAATGAAAACAGATGTTTYAAAGAAACAGATGTTTTGTCACACCTGACACCGAGCCAAGTAGCAGAAAGGGTAAAAATCATATTTGTACACAGAACATTTGAGATGACAAAGAAAAAGAGAAATCTGAAAATTTGGCCTTCTGCTTGATTTAAGGTGCCAAGAAGGCCACATTTTTATACCAATATGTCAGTGTTGAGCTACACAGAATTTAAAATGCTCAGGTAAGGGATTTGTAGTGGAAGAGCAGTTCGATGCACTGCTATACGTTGGTGCATCCTTCTTGGAAGGACTCGAGCATTTTAGCTGGGCTACTTTCAGTCCCTGCAGCCCCTCTGAGCTGAAGCAGTAGGACCTTCTGAACACAGTGGAGAGGTCAAAGAGAGTGAGCAGGTATGACCTCTCATTGTTGATACCAGGAGATGATCCATCAGTACCAGCAAAGCAATTTCAGTTCCATGTTTGGGCCTGAAACTGCACTGTATAAAATTTAAGATACTSGTTTCAGTGAAATGAGCTTAAAAGTGAAGTCTGCCTGGTTGTTTAACTGCCTATACTGAGAAGGAAAATCACACTCATGTCACAGGCCTAATGAATGCGTGTGATTAGTCCATGCATTTTAATGCATGTGTCCCACCAGGCAGTGGGACTGTGGCATGGTTTGGGGTTAACATCAGTTGGGTCCTTCTCCCTGTAGGCCAGATGCAGGAGCTGCTGGAGTGGACGGAACTGTCTGGATGCAAGCTGAGATGTGTTGGCGCTGCTGCAGGACAGTGACACTGTTTTTTTACTGGACATGGTCTTTATGACTGTGCCAAGACAGAAGACTTGATAGTATGTGCTAGTTACCTAAGCCAAGAGTATCTAGAGGTAATACCTTGCAGTTTGTATCAACAAATTGAACAGTTCAGTTGTGCATGGCAGCAGTTGCTCCTGGCTCTCTGTCGTGTATCAGAAGACGTCTCTGTGGGACGGAGAAGTCTAGGGCCCAGATACTTTTAGGATTTCAGAAACTGAAATCTGCTGTGCGGTTCTTTCTGCCGGAGTTTCAAGCTGCTTAAATCTAATCTTTCTCCTACAGAGCTTTCTGAAGGAAACCTCAGGTTTGGTTTTGATGTTAGATGATCAGCTTCTTTCAGTACTGCAACTGTCTAATTCCCGTCTGTGTCTCACCCCTGCAATTGCTCCTTGGGAAGGTTTGTCTCCTTGGTGCTTCCCTGCTGAAGTGTTAGTGACAGCTGATGTCCACACAGGCTTTAGGGGAGCGTGAAGCCAGGAAAGCTGGAGGGAGCCTGTGGTGGCTCCTCCTCACTGACTCACTCCCTTTGACTGTGGCAGAGTGACCACATTGCAGAGAAAAGACTCTTTAAAAGAGAAGTCACGTCACCTATTTCAGGCATTGTCAAAGCTTCCTCTGCTCCCTGAAGCTATGCTGTAGAGAGACTTTCAAGCAGAAGATAATGAATGGTTGAACTGTGATTTTTTTTCTCTCATTTAGCGTCTTGAGCACAGCTCGAGAGGTTATCCTCAGTGCTTCCCCTGCCTCCTRCCCTTGCGGAGGGCAGCGCAGGAGTACTCCTCGCAACTGCTTGTGCTGCAGGTGCAACGCTGTAGGTCACTGTTGGGTCCATAAACACATCTAATTCTTCCTATGGCGCTCTTATGGCTCTTCCTCACTTCTCTSCCTGCAAGAGAGTTTTTTAGCTGTTCAAAACAAGAGCTGATTGTAAAACTATTCTGAAGAAATTAGCAACTGCCCTGGAAACATACCTGTTCCTCCCTACAGAGGGCAGGGAGGTGCTGTTGCGTGCTGTTCTAGACTGAAAGACCTGAGAAAGTACTGAAGGTGTCATCCACAACTTGTAATGTTTTTTCTGAATGTCTTGTGTCAAAATTACTCAGCCACTGTGTTTCCTTATTTGGATTCTTGCTAACAAACATAACAAAACTTGTCTGGAATTCCAGCTGTTACTGTAATTAATAATAATGCTTCTGATGATACAAAATATTTTATGATTTCCATCCATGTCTGCATTAAAGACAGCCTCTGGGTTTTCACCTTTCCCAAAGTCAACAGGGTGTGTGTGGCAGAACCAGCCAAAGGAAATTGTTGTTACTGTAATTATAATTAAGGTTGCCAAAGGATGCATCCACAGTGTCAGGTTGATTAGTTCCCTTTAGTGTTTGCACATTTCTGTTTTCTCCCAGTTTCAATGCAGGACAAACAAGTTTATTCACTTGGGGAAGAAAATGGGTGATAGGAAAGATTATAGTTTGTGCTGTAAGGCCCGTGCTCTCCAAATGCCGACACTGTCAGTGTCAAGTCCTCTGTGAATCTCCCCCACCAAATACATACCACACCCTTGGAGGTGGATTGCAAAAGATAAAAATATAAGGTAGTTCTGTAATTATTCACCTTCCTGCATTGGATGTTTGCACAGTAATGATGTATGGTCAGTAGAAGACCAGGATATACAGAGAGATGACCCCTTTGGTTGCGGCAGCTGTCTGCAAAGAAGGCGTGGAACAAAGGTGTTACAAATTTTTAAAGTTTTAAAAATGGCATACAAGAAGGGTAATAATACCAATTATCATTCTGATGGAGCTTGTTGTATGTACTAAAGTAAGCATCATGCACTAAAGCAATAAGCATCGCATGTTCCTCTGGGAAGCCACGTTCAGTCCCTTGACAGTATGTGACTGCTCTTTCTGGAACCATGGCTCCATGCAAGACTCAGGAAACCCAAATTCTGGCCTTGGTCTTTGCCTTATTAGCTGTGAAAGAAGGAGAGGATTTTGGATCATCCCAAGGCTAATACTGCTTTTCATACCTGCAAATGTGCCTGAAAATCTCAGTTCTCCACAGTGGGACAGGAGGTGCCTCTGATAGGTGTCTTTGGTTGTTCTTGCCCAAGGACAGTGATGAAAGGAAAAGAGGAGGTTAGATAGGTTGCTGTGCAGGTTTGCGGAGAGGTTTCAGCACTGTTCACTGTTCACACAAGCCATACCGGTCTTTTTAGTTGGCAGGTGCTATTCTCTGCTCATTGACAACTCTGCATCAGCTAGAGAATACTTCTGAAGGTTAACTAACGATGTCAAGCTTAGTTTGTTGGTAGCCAGCAGCAGCACTTATAGTAACAGCATTGATGGGGTCAGGAGCACAGATAGTAATAATTACTCCATGGCCTAGCATCACTTTCAAAATGGCCTCTTGCACATCAGAGTTACAAAACCTTTACTTTGAATTTCCAGAAATAAGAAAATGCTGGGGAAAAGTAGCAGTTTATTGGTCTTACATGGCATTGTTATGGTGAGGTAGTGGCTGCAATGCCTACTCCCCCCCTGCCCAAAATGGATGCCAGAGGCATGACTTGCTGGAAAATGTTCACTGTAAATGTTTGTGCAATTTTCTGCAGCACTGCTTTCCTGTGCATGATGATCCATCCACATGGAAATATCTCACCCAGATGATGGGGTCAGATCTTAGGTGTTGTTTTTATGTTCTGAACAGAGGCATGAGGAGCAGGCTTTATGACAGCAGTAGCAATAGTGGGGGGAAAGCATGATCTCGTAAGAGGTGTTACACAGTGATCACCAGTGTATGTTGGCTGTGGCCCATGGCATGGAATGACTTATCAGGAGTTGCGCATAAGAGACTATTTAGGAGCATCTTAGAGAGACTTGGGTAACTGAAGGTGTGGTGGAACAGCTATTGCAACAAGGTGCCTTCCACCAATCTGCAATTCTTGCACGGTTCATTCCCTTTAGCAGGCACCAGTCATTGGAGGCGTAAAAAGCATGGATAACAAGGCAGCCAGAAGCAGCTGAACCTCAGATCAGGTCTTGTTCCTTGCCACAACTTGCAAAGACAGTATAGACATATCCAGGGTATACTCTATGTTTGGGACTTTCTTAGCGCATCAGATGAGACAATTTTTACGTTACAGAGTCTATGGCATGCAACACTAATAACATGGTTAATGTAGCACTGAGCTGGCTAGCCTGTGGGGAGGATAGCCCATGTGATCTTCATAGTTCATCTCCTTTCCAACTTAAAAGAAAAAAGAGTTGTCCCTACCTACTGGTTATTGCCAGCAAAATTCTGTGAAGATTCTTGATAGTTGAGACCTGTGAGAAAATGCCCCAAACTTACAAAACTTTTCCTTTTTCCAAGAATAATCAGTTTCCATCTACTGCTGTATTTTTCTGGTCTTATTCATAAAATGGAGTATTAGAACCAGAATGTGGGTTTTCTTTCTGAATTAGAGTCTGCAACATGTTTTGTTGTAGTTAATGACGTGTCTTTTCTAGATTGTGCTTTGTCACTGCTCTCTGAAAGAGAAACAAGTAGTCATGTATGTGTATGTATGGTGTCCTGGGGGGTGCCGCCCAGGGTGCCTAACAATAATACCTGCTTCTTTGATCATACAGTTTGTCATTATTTTGGTGCTGGATGAATTACTGAATGCCCTTTTTCTTTCACTTTAGGGAAGACAGAAGTATGTTCTGTTAACAGCAGCGTTGGAGTGAGCCCATCAGTTCTTTGGGGTTTGTTTGGTTTGATGTACACATTGAGCTTTGGTATCCAGTGGGTTGTCACTGCTGTCGGTGGCTTTTCATTCCTCTGTTGCTGGATTACGAGTGCTGTTGTAAAACCCTGTAAACATCATAGGTGAATTCYATGGAAACAGTTTTTTCTAATGGAGAGGTACAACCAGAGATTCAGATGATGTATTGGATTTTACTGAAAAAGAGCTTTCTTTAAGTAATGGCTCAGGAGACTTTATTGTAGTGGGTACTTGGCCAGTGTGAGGGCAAAACCAAATCTGTTAAATCCCAGGGAATGGGAGAATTCCCATAGATCTGCAATCCCACACATGCTCTAGGAAACACAGCAGCAACAGACTTGGTGAAGTAGCTCTACTTAAGTTAAGCATACTTTGAGGAAAAAGTTATAACTGTTTCTTTTATTTTTAGCAAAGTAAAATCTTGAGTGACAGTTCTCATGACTGTACTGAGTGAGCAGTTCGTTACTATGGTGGATAGGCTGTTTCACAAAGAAAGAAAATTTCTAAGCACAAATTTTCTTTTCTTCATTTTAACATCCAAAGATTCATTTAATAGAATAACCATTAAATGTSGTAGTGCAAAATGAGGTAAATGACATCCAAGAATATACTCCTTCTTCCCCTAGTCAAAACGCATGTTGAAGGCAGTGGACAAGATCATATGACCAATGTACAAAAGATGGTGAGTTAATGCCAGGTAGGAAACATACACTATTTTACCTTGATGCTATCAGTGATCCTACAATCTCAGGTTGAATGCTTAGGTAAGATACTAGATAAGAGTGGCATGATACATATGGAGACATAATGATAACTGTATTCACCACCAACAGTATCTTTAGTTCCCTTCTAGTGTGCAAATCTAAATACTCCAAAACAACGAGCAAGAGCCAAGAAGCCATCTCTTCTGTCTGATCTGGTTCAAGAAAGATCATCCTAAACAAGAAGTCAGTATATGATTTGATGCTTTGAAAGAAAATTATCCTGAAGCATATCCAGTCATTTTGCAACAAATCTGAAACTGCTGCCACAATATACTGCCAGTCATTGAACAAAAGGAAAAGAATGGGGCCAGTTAACATGATGAAAAGGAATCCATAAATAAATATACTCATTTTGTGACATAATTTTTCCCTATATCTCACCCTCATCTAATCTTTGTCTTCAGCAAGCAATAGTTATCTGCCTCTCTCACCATCCGTCAACGGACAGTGATTGTATCTCTATTTTCCTTGATAACAAACATTTCTGTTCCACATTTGAAACACAGGTCTCTCTCGTGATGTTGATAAGACAATCCAAGCTAAACTCACAGTGGTTGTTTTTAACGTGTACTTGCTTGCATGACTGCTGCATTTCAGACCTAAAGGTTTGTGGTCAAACATCAGCTCAGTAATGTTTTAATTGGGTCTAGCTCCACTAATTGATCCTTATTTTGGTTGATGTCAGCATGAATGAAGTTGGGTTTTGAGCCCTTAGTGGGAATAGTCGTCTTTGACAACAAACCAGAGAGAAGGTTAGCTGCCAGGGGAGCTTACCCACCAGCCTGCAGCAGGGCTTGTCGTTGCTGTTGAGTGGGCTCTTCTGACTGGTTTAATCTATTCTTGTGTCAGGGTAGAGATGTTTGTCGTGAGTCGTACATCTCACAATCAAAAGATAAATGGGATAGCCTTCTGTCTCCTACCTGCTTCTTTTTCACTACATACAGGCTAGCATCGTTAGATCTACAGGTTATTTTCTAGCTTGATATGGCCTACATAGAAAACCATGTTCATGATTCTTCCTGTCTTCAAGTGTTCAGAGCTACAGAGAAGCAGCAGGCAGGGATATGTAACATGAAGAAGGCTTTATCTTGTGTAAAAGAAGTCTGTGAAGGTCATGGAGTAACAAAGACTTTTCAGAGCTCCTCTGTCAGGCTGTTAAGCAGGTATGGACACCCTCCATTTTGTTTTCCATTTTAACTGGGAGCTCAAACACCCAACGGGGTTAACAGCAGAAGCAGAAATTAATACATCGTTCAAGGCCTTTAAAAAATAGCCAGTGCAGATGCAGTTATTGCATCCACAGACAGGAAGCTTAGGGAAGGAGTTGACGGTGATCCCTTACATTTTGAAAGGGTTGGCTGTTTGCATGGCTTCTCCATTTGTGTGTTGCATGGCCAGAACTTGCACATAGATTTTGCAGGTTATTTTAGACCAAGTAAATTGTTACATTTTCTTATGCTTATTTCTGCATCAGTGTCTTTTCTCCAATCTTATACATACTAAAGCAGAGTAAAATGTTCAGCAGCATTGGACAGCATTCAGTATGTGACTTATTTTATTTAGCTTTTGGATATATTTATGAAGGCTTCTTAGGAACATGATTTAGTTAAAACAGTCTTTCTCTTGCATCAATATCACTAAAAATCAATGTGAGATAGGTTTGTGGATTCTTGTAAAACGTTTATCATCTCAGTCTTCTTGGAAGAAGCAATTTATYAAGTGTTTCACATTGATGTAAAATACAGGAGTTAAAATTTCCATAGAGTGACTTACGTCTTTTCTGTTTCAACCACTACTTTATATAAAGCTGGGAGGTTTTTTGCAGTAGTAGCCATAACACAGTTACTATACTTGCGATAGTATTGAATAGTATTTTTGTATTGCAATTTTAGTATATTTACTATTTAAAAGAAATTAATTTGCACTAACTTTTTGGGCAGGTGGAACCTCGGGTGGAAAGGAGCCCAGCTCCTGGCACTGCACTGGGCAGCAAGCTGGCATGTTTGCTCCAGGGGCAGTTGTTAAGGAGCCTCCAAGCAAAGCTGTAAGAAAGCAGGCTTCTTGAGACCTGAATATACGTGTAGCTGCATAGCATGGTGTAGTGTTTTATGTTGAAAGAAAAACAGTGATACAGAAAAACATGGCTACATAATTGTATCTTCTGTAGGGTGTCTGTAAAAGGGGAAGAGGAGGTATGAGAAATTGTTTTCCTTTATTTGAAGTAATGAACATGATATATATGTGGGACTGAAGTTCAGTAAAATTATTACCACTAATAATGTGTATTCTTTCATTACTGCCAAATGTGGACAGTTAAGTGAATTAGGCTGGCAAACTCTGACCTCTGAAATATGAAAATATGCTTTTCCTGACTGTTTGAAGTTCCTGAAGGTCTGAATAATCTCTGATTGAAGGCCATGTTCATGTTGAAAGTATGATAGAAAGTAGCGTAAATAATATAATCAGGTTAATGCAGTCAATGTTAAATTACTGCTTTAGAGCAGAAATAAATCTGTAAACCTGGTTATTTTTAAAAATACCCATGGCTGTGTATATTGCTCTCCTAAAAAGTTAATACATAATGTGGAGCATAATCTCTAATGGTATCCCTAGGCGGTGTAAATGTAGATTAGTAATCTTCAAGTCTAGCTTGGGTTAGATGAAAGCAAACTGGAACTTCATTAGGAGAAAAGACTGGAACAGAGACTGAATCATTTCAACATATTTTGCCTTTTCCTGTCTGTGAATCTTTACTAATAGTGCATTCTTAATGAGTTGAATTAAGTATTTTAAACATTGACATGTATAGGCCAACTTAGTCGCTCAAGATCACCTTCTGCATTTATAATCACAAACAATAAAAATCAATCATTTATACTCAATTGACTTTTACAACCATACTTGTGCTTTACTTGAATGAAAAAACACAAATTTAAAAACCTGAATTTTGAATAAACGGGAGAAATTTGTCTTTTAAAAGCCTTTTCAAACTCTGCAACATCACAGAACAAAAGCAGTAGCTACTTTCATAAGTTGGAAGTCTTTTTGGAGTAAGTAGTTGAGTGATTTTTGGTTTGTTTCCACAGGTTTTCAATACATACTCCAATGAAGACTATGACAGGAGAAATGATGAAGTTGACCCAGTGGCTGCCTCAGCTGAATATGAACTCGAGAAGCGTGTGGAAAAGCTGGAGCTCTTCCCAGTTGAACTAGAAAAAGGTATGGAATCTGTGTGCCATTTCCAGTTCCTGTGACACTGATCTACAAGTCTGAGGAAGTCTACACATGCCTACAGAGCCTATCTGTTGTAGTCACCTTGGCTTTTTGGATTTCAAGAATTGTTTGATAAGGAATTAAAGAAGCAGTTCAGAGACATGCAGTTCTTTACTTCCCTAGGGGAATTGTTTTGTGTCACTCCATTAACATATGATTTTACACAGTATTTGATGTGATGTTTTCATTCTCCACTGGAAGAGTAAAAATCTTGATTGTTGTTCTGAGCTCCTCATAGGGGTAAAGGTGATATCTCATAAGGGTGAAGGTAATATCTCATAAGAGTGAAGGTGATGATTTTTGTGTGTAATTAAAATGGTAGAATAATAAAGTTTTTAAAAGGAAGCAAAAGGATATTAATGTTACTGACATGGAAAACCAGGAGTAACCAAAGCATAGATGTTTATCTACCAAATAACTATATGAATCAAATGTAAGAAGTTTCTGCTTTGACTTTCCTTTTTCACAGATGAAGATGGACTTGGCATAAGCATTATTGGAATGGGAGTCGGAGCAGATGCAGGCCTTGAAAAACTGGGAATATTTGTCAAAACAGTAACAGAAGGTGGGGCAGCAGAAAGAGATGGCAGGTAAACTAGACTCAGTATTTGGACATTTTCCCAGCAATAGTTACTATGAATTACGGTTTTCATAGGAAGGAGTTATTTGCTTCATGTGTGTCATGATAACTCAAAGCTGTAAAATTTGGAGACTTCCTTGGTAAGGTCCGAATACCTGATGTGGTTATGAGAAGACAGCAGTTTGGTGTACTGAGTTTAAACTGTTTAAGGAGAACAGATTTGCCAAAGATGTGTGTTCGTGACTACCTGAAAACCCAGATGCTTTAGTGTGAGTAAAGCTGGAGATTACAAATTGTGCATCACTTTTGAAGGTAGTTTAGATTTTAAAGGTGGTGAGCTCCCACATGTTCTTTTGGCTTCAGACCAGCTTTAGACAATCAGTACTTATGAAAAAGAATTCTGCTCAACATTTAAATAGGAAAATAATTAGTGTAYCTGAATGCTTAAACTCTTACTAAATACATCTCCATTAAAGTTTACTAACACAGGCTATTACTTTGTATTTCTTATTATGCATAGTCTTCTGTTCCAGAGTTCAGTTTTCACCCCTACAGCACTGAAAGGACATTAATCAATTGGAATGGGAAGCTATACCATAAATCTTGCCCACTAAATAAATGAATTGGTGTTTGCAGTCTTACACAATGCCCACATAAAACCTGGTTGCTTCTAGAATTGCTTACTTGGTATGTGCAGGTTAAAGAATTCCTCCTGAACATACAATATTTCCTATTACACGGGACAGAGTTATCTGTGTATTACACAATACCTGCCACAATCAGACCAATGCTTCTCATTAAAAGTTAGAAAAACACTTTACTGTGTTATCATTTAATAATGAAAAGTATTCTTAAATGTCTTCCAACCCATATAATTTGTTGTTTTGTCCCAGTGCATCCCCTTTGTAAATTTGCATGCAAATAAAATTTATTTATGACACATTAGCAATTAAGTCTRCTTAGATGCATTCTCTACTTCTATTTTTAACCATTAGTGATTTGTTATAAATATAAATAATACCAAACACAAACACAGGTAAATAGAGTAAGAATAAACTCTAAAGATACCGTATTCTAAAAAATGTATTGCAGTAATATGTTCCTTATTGATGAAAGCCTATAACTTTTCAGCGAGGCAAAAGGTTGTTCTGCTGTGGAAACAGCACACCCCCCCCCACCCTCCAACCCCCAACCCCCCAGCCCCCCCCCGATTAAATCAGAAGGCTCTACATGGCAGGGGGTTGCAAAGTTTAATAACATTGTTCTGAAGCTACTGAAGTATACCATCTTCCAGATTGGGCTTGCAAGTATCTTTAGAGATCTTGGCAATAAGATACCAGGTTGAAGGCCAAGTACTGATTTATCATAGGCTTAAAAATCATGAAGGGAAGTGAAGAAGCTGACACCTCAAGTTGTCATGACTTCATCCATTACTTTAAATTTAAGTGAACGTTTTTCTGAAAGGTATGCTTGAGCTCAACCAGAAGGCATTAAGCTCACAACTGGAATGCTGTGTGAAATTCTCTGGTTGAAAATCAGAGTCGCTCACTACTGCTCTATGATGATCTGTATTTTCTGTTCCTCTCATTATTCACGTGTTTGAGTGGGCTACAGAAGTTAATGTTCAACCACAAGTCTCTTCTTTCATTTCCCTAGATGGCATCTGAAAGGAGCTTGTCAGATGAGAAAAAATAATATCTTTCTTTGACCATTCTAATATTTGTGTTGGTATTCAACTGGCTGAATGTTCAGTCAGCTGAGAAATAGCCCTCTGATTTTCTCTTTGAGAGCCTGACTGATCATTCACTTGGGAAAGGGATATGTAATCCACTCAGTCAGGAGGAGCCGGTTCTGTAATGAAGTACATCAACTGTAAAGGGTCCTGTTAACTTCATCTTTGTGAAAAACCTAGTTAATCATTAACATTGATAGCAAAACAAAGTCTCCTAACAGAAAATAAAACTATATTTCAGCAGTTGCATCAGATATTCTGAATAACTGCATAGCAATCTTCAAGCAGGCTCTTCTGAAACTACAATTTAAAACATTACAATATCTGTAGGGTAACTCCCATCTTTTATTGAAAGATCCATTGAATCGTGATATAAAGTATTTGCCTCCTGTGGAAGCCCAAAATCTGTACAAAGGGATTTCTCAGTGATTGAGCCCCGCTGGCTTGATTCATGTTGATGCAAACAAACAGGTAGTGTTCCGTTGTCATATCAAAAGGCATTGTGTGGCAGTATTTAACCAAAGAGGGTGCTTCGAGATCCAAAGGCAAGCATGTTGATAAGTAATAAGAGAGATTATTAATAGTCTGTAAAATATGAAATCAATCATTAGACTGAATATGAAAAACAAAATCTTTTCCTGGATGAATTCATAGCTTCTTCGTTCAAATTATTGTGGTGATGAGTCGTTCGCATTTTAAAGTATTTTGATAACATTGAGAGCAACAGTTTTGAAACATTACATAGTTCTTAACTTGAAAAATGTTCTAAATGTCTCTGTAGAGGTTAAATTTTTCAGTTCATTATACAGAGCAGTAATTATGCGAGTAATCTGTTCAACTTCAGTTGGTTCAATTCTATAGTTGCTACTTCATTGAAGTGCTGCTTCACATAGGCAAAGATTTAAGTCATGAGCATTAGAAAATAATTGCCAGAAGAATTACCAATTTCATTAATGATAAAAGCAGTTAAACCTCTATAATTCAGGCTTTGCCAATCTGAGCCTAATTTTTTGTTCGTGTTTGAAATTAGATTTGAGAGACAGAGGAAGCCTAGAGCTCCTAATGGAGGGGGCCCTAAAGGGAAGGCTGCCCAGAGAACGTTGTTGTGAGAATATTTTGGTGTAGATGGTGCCTGGGGTGGCTTGTCTGGGGAGTTAGGGCTAGGCTACGGGTACAGAGCTGCAGTGGGAGTGGGGCTGGAGAGGAGATGCCCGAGGAACAGGAAGGTGGCTGGGAAAATATGGCTGTGAGAGTATTTTAGTCTGGGCAGTATAGAATGTACACAGAAACTTCTTTTTTAATTACATGTAATTATATAATTTGAATTAAAAATATGTTAATTGTATGTTGTTTGATATGTATGTATGTTTATCTATAACTAAAACATATGTATGTATAGAAAGAGAGGAGGTTTGGAGAACAGTGGCCATAAAAATAAGAGTTGGAAATAAATTTAGGAGCTGTACAAACAAGAAAGAAGGAGATACGAAATATGCCTGAAGGACAAATGGAATCAGACTGAATTGCAGTAGATCAAGATAGAGGCACTTACGAAGTTGCAGGCAACAGTTCTCTGACATGACATTTCATCACATGAAATACTGTAACTACGTATCTGTATGAACACTGCTAGTCACTGCATTGTGAAGTATGTGAAGTGTTGTAGCTAAACTGCCGTCAAAAAGGAATCTGTTCTTCCACCATTTAGTTTTCAGCCAAGAGGGTGACAGCTTCCCACTCAGTGGGCACCAACTTCTTAAAACTCTTTTCTTGGAACTCCTGCGGCCATCTGACTGCACCTCATGTTTGCTAAAGTAAAAAAAAAAWAAAATAATTTTTACAGTATTGAAATACAATAAATAATAATGTGATTGGTGTATTTATTAAATGCTTCAGTGAAAATCGAAATAAAATTCTGAGATTAAAATACCTGATATGATTTTCAAGTTAGGAGTTTATAGGCTGTTGCAAAGATAATTTTTTCAAGGTTTCTTACATACAAAAGGGAGATCCTGCCCAGAACACAGTGACATTCTGGGGTGTGAGGCTGCCAAAGAATAAATCTTGTATTTCTTACTCATCAGTGGAGTCCAACAAACTGAAGATACTGCTTGAACACCTTTAGAACTGCAAAGCRTTGCCTGAGACTTGATAGAGAAATTAGTGCTCCAAGTCAAAACGCTTCAGCCCTCTTTTGAAGCCTCTGTTGTTCTTTGAAAAGAAGTCTTATCACTATGATATCCTAAGATATTAAATAAGTAAATTTAGGTATTTTCATATAATTTAAATGGGATTTTTTCCATAGCTGTTTCTTGGTTCCTTTGTAAACTGTATCGTTTGGATCAGTAGCATCCATGTAAGTACTTGAAAATTGCTCCCTTTCACTAGTTCTGAATGTGGTGGGTTTTGGGGGGTTTTTTTTGTTTGTTTGTTTGGTTGTTGTTTTTTTTTTTTTTAATTTTATTTTTTATTTTTTATTTTTGAAACTATAGGACTTCATGCATTTCTAGAGGACATTTTAGTATAGCAGTCCTCCTTCCAAGCATTTGTAATCCAGATGAGTCCAATGCCTGCTCTAGGGATTTTATAGCAGTGCTTTCTTCAGATAAAAGCAGCATGTTTTTTATTCTGCRTAACTTTTCCTGCATCAAACAGTGTATCGATGTAAATAGGTGTTTGGTTTCAAAGAGAGAGTCCTCATTAAAACAGTCTTATTATTGTGTGCAGCAAGATCACACTTACCTACACTGGGAATTCATCTTTTTGGAGCAAGTTAGATGAAATATTTTAAGAGAGTAGGTCACAATTAAGTCTGATGCACAAGCTCTTTTCTCCACAGATGAGCAGGTTGTTTTAGTTAAATATTGCATTTTTTTTCCATTAGCGTGAAATACCAGAGCTATGTCTTATGCTGTTTTTCAAAATTGGCTTAGGAAAGAATGATATAAGAATTGTTCAAGTATCTTGTTTAAGTCATATGACAAATTCAGGAGTTTGTGTTGCTGTATTTATGTACAGGGAAAGTGACTGGACAGTTGATGCTATTAATTGTAATTAACTTCGAAGCTGGATTTATGAGATGTCTGTGTGCAARGAATGATGGATTTTTCATATTTACCTCAATCATTTTATGACTGAGTTTTTGTTTAAAGTCTTTGTTTAAAATCAAACTAAAAAGATCTCTGTATGCTAAGTTTTGCTGAAAATTCACCAAGAATTCACACAATTATTTATATATTCGTGTTTTTCCCCTGAAAGGATCCAAGTGAATGACCAAATTGTGGAAGTTGATGGCATCAGTCTGGTTGGTGTTACACAAAATTTTGCTGCAACTGTTCTTAGAAACACCAAAGGAAAAGTCAGGTGAGTATTTTAGAAGAAAAAAAACCTGTGATTGAATACTTAAGATTACCTGGCTTCTTTCACAGGAGTGTCAGTATGCCCAGGTGGAATCAGGGTTTTTTGGCCTGTTTGTACCTTCTCTGCTTTCATCGCAAGACAGGGATGAGCTATGGTRTTACAGATTCTTGTTTTGGCTTAGATTTTTAAAATATGACCACTGAAATTGCACATAGAAGATGACTCTTCACTGGTCTAGATCTCCATGAACCTCAAACTGTTTGTATTAGCTGGAATGACAAAGGTCATGGGTGTTGGTCAGATGGAAACTGTGCTGCCACTGATCTTCCTGGTCTTCCACTGGGGAGACTGGCCACGTTACTGCCCCAGGGTTGGAGGAGTAAGATAGTGAGCACCCTGGTGCTCACTTATGCCACCTCAGCACAGAGGAGAAGAGAGTACTGGATGCAGTAGCGTTAACAGCTACCGAATTGAGGAGAGGAATATCCCAGTATTAATTCATTGAGCTACCTGAGTCCCTGCACGATCTCTGGGTTTCTCTCTGTTCCTATGCTGTGGTTCATTGAAAGGCATCCCTGTAAAAATCCATAAAATAATGAATAGGCTAGAAAATGTAATATATCCTGCAAGTATAATTCTGAACTAATGTAAATACAAGGCTGTAAAATGTTTGTAAATTAATAAGAACTGTTTCCATAGAAATGAACTGTTTTGCCATTTAAAAACCTATGTAGTCAGATAGCTTTTCTGTTTAATAGCTTATTAATTTCAATAAAGATTTAACTCTACAAAATAAATCCAAAAATGTCTTTGGCATATTGCAAAGCAACAGCTATTCTGTAGTCACTCTTTGGTTCTCTCTCAAAATCCTCTCTAGGGAATGCAGCTGAATTCTTTAATTAATGAGTTCAGGGCTGACTTCTTTTGAACTAGGACTAGACTACTGGTGGTAATATGTGCAGTCCCCCTCAGATGCTGGTGCTATACGCTGGCGCGCAGATTTTCACTATAATTCCATAGCAGTTCTGGCATGACATTAAGGAATAATGTTGGGATGTGGATTCTACAAAGAATGTTGGGGGTGGTTGGTAAAGGTTTTATTTGAAAGGGGTTATTTAGGAAAAAAGTTATTAGAAATTGTAGTGTAATCACAGGTGAATATATTTTTGTGTAACATTTAGTGTTTTAGTTGCATCAGTACTATTTCTGCAAAGACACACACATGCTTTGAGTGTTCCTACTGAGTTAACTATAAAAATGAGTATATACTTTATGAGGTTTTCTGCAGAGTTGGGAGCTTCGAACATAAAATCCTTATGACAGAGAATAGTGTCTTCCTGTGTTTCGGTACACAAAACAAATGCTATGTATATTTTGTGGTTGATGTTTTAGCTCAAAAAAAAAAAAGAAAAAAGAAAGCGCTCACATAAAACATGTATTATATACATTTAGAATCGGCTTAGTCTGTGTAATTATTATTGCATAAGTTACAGAATAGCATACTTGCTTCCATAGAAAAATAATGCGTTTGGAGGAAGGAAGAAACATAAAATGGTTTTCACACAGAATGCTCCCAGAATCTTCTCTTGGGAAGTAAATTACGTCAGACTGATTGCAGTCTAGACCCTTTTGTCGTAAAATAGTGGACTGTAAAAAGTTTTTCTTCATTGTTGTTGAGCTCACATTGTCAAGTGTACTATGTATCCTGTGCACTGGGATCATTAGCTTCTGACAGGTCTCATTTATCAAGGAGATGTGTGAGCTTCTACATTTTTCCTTGTAAGTAAGCTTAAGATATTGAGCTTTCATGGGAAAAATGACCCAGTGCATTAGTGTCACAACTAGATTAAAAAAGCTTATAAAATAATATAAATTAAAATAAGATTTAAAATACCTCATAATATGAACTATAATATAAAATGATATTAAAATATTATTAAATAAAACATATATATAAGAATCTATATGCACACTGTGTGATTAGCAGCATCTTACTAATGTATATGTCTAGTTAGAGGAAAGAAATGGGTAGAATTTGGTGCAACTCCCCCTATTTTTGTTTCATTTAAAACTTCATGGCAGGAAACCTCAGAAAGACTACGCTTCTGCTTTACGCAGGCCAGCTGAGAAATGCATGATTTTTTTCCTGGTTTGTGGTAGGCCGGGTGCGAGACTTGACAAGATGGCTAAGCATTGTGTGGCGCAGGCTCCTGCCTGCCTTCGGGTCAGGTCCTGGACCGCTGAGTTGTCTGATGCTCTGCTGGCGCTGATGAACTATATTGGTTTTAGCTGCTCAAAATCAGAAATGGTTCCCGAAAGCTGTCTTTTGGAGACAGAGATTTCGGGATGCTTGACGTTTTGGCTTCACTGTAGGTTTAAACATTTGCTTGTAAAGTAAGCGAGAACTAGTATCGATGAATTTAGATATGAAAGAAAATGACGTATTTTTATCTTGCTGACTGTTTTTCTTTTGCTGTATGCTGCCTGCTGCTTGTTTTGTGAAGAGAACAATTGTTTTCTGACAGATCCTCTTTCCCACTTACATCTGTGTTAGAGCTGGGATGGAGAAATCCCTCATCTCCACCCTCTTTGGCAGACAGTGCTCACCTCTGCACCTGAACTGCTCCAGAACCTTAGGCACAACATAAGAGGATCTTCTGGGGCAAAATCCCTCGCTTGCCCCCCGCCGTCAGCTCCTGCCTGCTGGCAGAGCAGGGAGCRGTGCTACTGAGCTTTAGTGCGCCGTTCCCGTGGCACCTGCCGTTAATGATCCGTGTCACCGTGGGAGGCAGGAGCAGTGGAGAAGGTTGTTGCTATATAAATACCTTCTGCCCTTCCTGCGGCAGGTGTCCCATCGGAACTACAAGCGTGTAGGCAATGTACAATCGTACACCCCGCCTAATTCAAGGCAAGGCAACTTCATGAATCCTTCTTTCACAGGAGGAATCGCATACATACTTACTCGCATGTCTGCTATTTAGTAGTGTCAGTTTAATGGATTTTATAGAACTGCTTTAATAAGCATAGTTACCTTTGTGATCATAGCGTAAACTGTGTGTACCTTTCTTCTGCCCGGTGTCCTGTACACACAGAGATTTGTGTCCATTTCACTGGCATTACTTCACGTTTATAACCCACAGCATTACATACGCACAATCTAGTCAAAGTGCATGCTAGTTTTTGCAGCAGGGTTTATTATGTGAGATCAGTTGCAAAGAAAGGACATTCATGAACAGAATGACATTAAAACTACTTCTTAATTCTTTGCAATAAATGCATTCAATACCTCTTCAGTGAGCTTGCATAATACCAATACTTAATGAATTATTTTTCTCCTCTGAGCCTTCTGAACACTTTGAATGATCCTGACCGTGGAAGTCATTGACCTAGAATAGATTTTTGCAATGTTTCTGCCAGAAAAATATATCCAGACTGTCTGTAGCTGACACAATAAAGAATCCGTGAAAATGAAGACATGGCTTTTACCTTTTGAATGTTCTAGGTGAGGGTGAGAGGGGGAGGAAGAAGAGGAAATACAAGCATCTATGATTATTTTATCCATTGTTTGAAGTATTGGACTATTCAGAAGAGTTGTCATACCATAATGGAAGATCATTGACCCAACCAATTTGGCTTCTCCAATGATAATAAATTCAATTATTCTTTCTTACAGTTTTTTATAGGAAGATAATCAGCACCCACCAGATGTACTCTGGTAGCCTATGAGACAAAGGAAAGAGAGGGAATTCTTTCAGAATCCCAGCTGGCAATCAGCTTCTGTTTTTAGAGATGAGAAATAGTGTCCTCGTGACTCTAATCTGGCAAATACAACTATGAATGCTATTTCAATTGATGTAAATATCAAGTCTCYTTTATAATTTTGCTTAACTGTTTAGTTTTCTAACATCTCATATTAGTGGATTTCAGACTTTTATTGTATACAGGAGGGATTTTCCTTTGAAATGTGTGTTGTTTTTCAATATTGTTGAGTGTCACCCCTGCTCTAACATTAAGGGATCAGTCAGAGGGCAGCACCAGACTAATATCACTAATTGTTCTGTGCTTCTTCTGACCCCATTAGGGTGTAATCCATCAAGTTGAAGTTTGAGAATGGTGCCTACAATCTGGTTCTTTTACAGAGAAAACTTTGTCCTTTTACCATACTTCCCTAGTCTCTGTCCCTCCTAGGAGAAATATGGTAGCTTTCCGTGGGGACTGCACTTCTCTGCCTCACTGGATACAAAGATTCGTGCTCACGCAGCTCTGGGAAAGGCAGGGTCCCAGGAAAGGAGGACATGGTCCTGGGAAGACTTACTGCATTGATAAGTAGAAAGAAAGGGTCTCGCGTGAGAGAGAGTCATCGGAAAATCCTAGTCCTTCATATGCTGCTTGTATGCTTTTATCATTATTGCTTTCCTCTGAAAGGTTTCTTTTAAGGAAGTTAACGAAATTCAGTGTTTTACTGGAGAGGCGAATTTTAAATTCCATGTCCTCCTTCCGTATCCTGTCGTATGAATGTGACTAAGCATTTTCTCAGCTTTCCGAACTGTTGCTAGGCACTGAGCGGATGCTCTCATGGTGCTGCTTTCTGAGTCAGTTCTTGAGTTTTCGGGGAACCACACAGAACCTGTGTAAAACCTGTTTGGTTTCTCATGATTTGCACCACCTTGAAAGTAATTAATTGTATTAATTCTAACCTACCAGTTTACCAGTTTTTGTTTAATTAAATTCTGCTGAAATGCATCAAAGTCTTCCCATCTTAATAAAGAATCTAAATAATTAGTTAGCAAATTTTACCATGTTTAATTAATCTCCTAGAAGAGTAGATTCTAACAATAGCAGTGTAACTATCAAACCCTGGGGCTTTCCACTATTAACTATTCTCTGTTCTAATAAAGAATCATTTATTACCATTTTTTGTTTTTTCTTATCTGGACGGCTTTAATTCGAAGCAGGGTTTTGTCTCAACTCCCATTCCCAGTTCACAGCCTAATTTCTTCATCTCTTACTGCACTGCAAATGCAATCTTTCACAAAAAAAGGAAGTTTTTACGTTTCTTTTAGATAGCTCTTATAAAAGGAGCAGTTAAAGGGTGAAAAGTGAAAATATTCGCTTCTTAGTTAACACCAACGTGATATGTCATTTATTCCTTCTTCACCTAATTCCTCACCCCATCTTGAGCTGATTTTTTTCTGGAAAATATGCTGTCTTAGAAAATAGTATTTGCGTGCCTGCTGTTAGTTTTGTTTAACATCACAACATCTGGAAAGGTAATTTATACAGTCGTGTCTTTGCAAGCACTAAGACAGTGTAGAGGGCAGATGAAGTCAACCGCAGGATCTAGCCAGCGCAGTATACCCCGGTGGGAATGCTGTTTGCTCACAGTAACAGTGAACAGCATCGCTTTATTTTTGTGACTCCTTCCCCTAGGTAATCATCTTCTCTTCTTCCAGTGCGCATGCCTGTGCAGATTTTCTCCTGCTCCTTCTTACTTTCCCTACCTGTGCTCTTATCCTGTGAAACAGCTGTGTCCTTTAAACACTTACAGGCATCCTCCATACTGCAGATCCACGTTGTGGGAGACGTAGGAGAGATTTGTGCTGCTTCTCGGTCCTGGGTAATGACACAGGACCCGAAAGCAAAAGATACCACACTCCATGTCTGATTCAGAGAGCTGGATTATGTTCTTTTTTCTGGCTGGGGGTGATGGTTTTGTTCTACCTTTCTTTCTCTGTTTCTTTTTCCTTGAATTCAAGTGCCAGAGCCAAGGAGAGAAAAAGAAGAGGAAAGAAAAGTCCTTTGCTCTGTGATGCTGATTGCTGAGCTGGGACTTCATGAAGGGCTGCTTAAGAAGCCATGTGTGCTTGGTGCACTTTCTGCTTCTTTGATAAACCTGAATCATGGAACTGGCAGAAACTAAATTCGTGGTGCCTTGCACCAAAATAGTGTAAATTTCTCTTGTTTATTCCACTATGGTTATACTAAAGATTCCATAACATGAGCTGTTTTCTTTCTGGTCTCTGCAAAGAACTCCTACAAGCGCTGGTAGTCGTTCTATAAGACTATCAGGAGTAGCATGCTGAACAATGTGAAAAATTACTCACAAGTACTGTGACCCCTTAGCACCGGTGAGGTAAGACTGCATTTGTCACTGCTTCGCTGGTTTATATTCCTTGGCTGTGCCTGTTGTAGTAGATGAACTGTGCCTCAGACTGTTCTTCAGCGGTGAGGCCAGCTGGCACCAAGGTGGTTGGTGCTCATACTGTTAAACTTTCTTACCTTTCAGGGCAGGGTGGCCATATCCAAATTGTCCGTTGGAAACATCCAAGCTAACTCCTAGCCTCTGCTAACTCCTGGACTGTGTCTGAGTATTATTTGGTAGAATATTAGTTAATTTGGGCCAAAGCATTCCAGAGACKGTTTCAGTGATTTAATAGTGTAGATGATCAATTACTAGTGCTTGGGAGCATTCCCTGGCACTGTTTAATCTACTGGCATAAACATAACCCCTATGTCCTGAGATCCTGCTAATTTGAATTTTATGGCAAGTTATTTCTCAAAATGTTTGCACATTTGGACAGGAAATTATATGTTTGAGTATGAAATATATAGAGAAATCTTCATTTAAAAGATTTTGGCTGAATTATAAACCATTTTGCTAGATATCTAGAGCATTGTTTTTAAAATTAAGTGTAACATGAATTAATAAGATTCAGTGGGGCTGGATTTCATTAGGAGTGGCTTTTCTTTTCCTTTCCTGGAAGAAGGACCAACTTGACAGGTTTTGAATCACTTCATCCTCAAGTTGGTTGGATCTAAACATAAACTCCTACCCCTGCAACTGAAATATCATCATAAATGTTTATTTAGCGAATTTTTTTACTCTTTCAAAGTCCAAGATTCTGTGTTGTGGAAGCTCCCACCCAATTTTGGTGCACCTTGATTAATGTGATACAACATTGTGACAGCTGGGCAGAAATACCCACCATTCATCCTTGCAGGGTAACTTGCCAAGCCACAGGGATCGTGCTGTAGTAGCATTTAGCTACCCCTGGACTGTGCTGTGAGGGTGGTCCAGCTCGCCTAGAATCTGGATCACCTAATCATCCAGATTAAGGACATGGTCTGAACTCAGCAGCTTACTTGTGACCCATCTGTATTTTCTTTCTGGATTTCCTTCCCATGGATGCCAGCAAGGGTGAGGGTGAGGACACCTCAAAGTGCAGTCAGGTTTTAGAAACATTCCCAGGTAGCACTTGTACCTTTTGAACAGAGCTGACATATGTGCTTCACTTGCATTCAGTTATGTTAAGGCATAGATTTACAAATGTGTTTCCTTGAGCTGGCCATTCTCATAAGAATTGTGAGGTACTATAGAGAATGCTGATTAAATGATCATCATGTATTCAAGGAAACCTTTTATGCAAGCGTTGTGTTGGGATACTGTCAGGCTGTCTGGAAGAGATTCTCTACCTGTGCTCTCAGAAGAGCAGAGCAATGTAAGGACCAGAACCTAGAGAGGTGCCAAAACATTTAATCCCTTGGCTAATTTTGAAGTACTCTTGAATAAAGCTAATGTGTCAGTGAGTTCCTAGACTAGAATTGATTTATGTGAGAATAATTAATCTAAGTGCATTAATATTGGTGTGTGGGTTTTTTACGTGACTTCCTAATTGTCTGACTCGATACCCATTTAGTGTTGATAGTAGCATAGCTTATCAGGGGCTTGTATCCAAGATGCTGTGGAGAGACTGCTGAGGCTCTTCTGGCACGTAAGCTATTATTTTGCTGCTTGTCCACTATCACCATTGATACTGCTGAGGAAGACCTTGAGTATGTCTCTGAAGAATAGCCACAAGCAGGTTGAAAGCTTATGGGTAAGAACTAGAGACTGAGGCAACAAAGGGAACCTTCTGGCTGGTGTTTACTACATGCTGCCTGATCAAGGGGAGCCTAGAAATTTTAATTGCCCCTCTACTCTGCTCTGGTGAGACCCCACCTGCAGTACTGCATCCAGCTCTGGAGCCCTCAGCACAAGAAAGACATGGACCTGTTGGAGCGGGTCTAGAGGAGGGCCACGAAAATGATCAGGGGGATGGAACACCTCTCCTGTGAAGAAAGGCTGAGAGAGTTGGGGTTGTTCAGCTTGGAGAAGAGAAGGCTTTGGGGAGACCTTATTGCGGCCTATCAGTACTTAAAGGGGGCTTATAAGAAAGATGGGGACAAACTTTTTAGCAGGGCCTGTTGCAAAAGGACAAGAGGGAATGGTTTTAAACTAAAAGAGGGTAAATTTAGACTAGATATAAGGAAGAAATTTTTCACCATGAGGGTGGTGAAACACTGGCACAGGTTGCCCAGAGAGGTAGTAGATGCCCCATCCCTGGAAACGTTCAAGGTCAGGTTGGACGGGGCTCTGAGCAACCTGATCTAGTTGAAGATGTCCCTGCTCACTGCAGGGGGGTTGGACTAGACCTTTAAAGGTGCCTTCCAACCCAAACTATTCTATGATTCTGTGTCACAGGGTTCTGGGGGCTACAGTGGAAGGGCAGAAGAGGTATTCTTGATCATGCCAGTCAGGTAGGACTGGATGCAGGACAGCCCTTGGTTGTGCAGCTGATGTTGCAGGGGAGGCACTGGTTTTTATGGACTTTCTTGGAGGAATGAAAAATGTTGGGGAGAGAAGGGATCCATCTGACAAAGTGAGGCAAGAGCATGTTTGCCAACAGGTCCCATAATGTAGTTGGGAGTGAGGGTGACCTAGCCCCTGCTTTGGAACAAGTGGCAAGCAAGTTCAGGGGTTATAGTTAGGGACTTACAGAGGATGTACACAGCTCCAGCATCTGCTGGAAGGGTAACATGGTTCAGTGCAAGTAATCCAGGAGATTTTTGGAATGTGTCAAAAATAACTTCTTGACACAAGTGTTCAATGAGCCAACTAAGGGGGGCAGTCTGCGAAATCTGTTACTCACAAATAGGTTTATGACTGGTTTGGAACTGGTCATTCTTCAGTGAAGGTTGATGGCAGCTTTAGGAGCACTAACCGTGAAATGGTGGAGTTTAAGAACTGGAGAGAAATGAAGGTGAACATTAGAATTACAACCCTGGACTTCAGGAGAGCAAATTTTGGCTTGTTCAGGGAACTGCTTGGCAGGATTCTGTGGGACCACTGCCCTGAAGGATAGAATTCTGAGTCCAGGAGACCTGCTTGATCTTTGAGGATATAAGGATACCAGAGGAGACCATGCCAAAAGCCTTGTGAAAGTCAATTTAAGCAACATCTATTGCTCTCCCTTCCTCCATGGAGCCAGGCCTGCTGCTCAGTGGGGCAGGAGACCTTGTTGCAAATGATACAGAAAAGTCTGAGATAAATTAATGACTGCTTTGCCTCAGTTTTTCCACAGATTGGCTAATGACCTGGATATTGTTGCAGGGACATCTTCATGTTTCCTGCATTCTCCAACGATTTGCCTCAGGGCAGCAATGGCACTGGAGTGCAAGGGTTCATACATGGCTCTCGATGCCTTTCGTGCCTGCTGCCCATGCACCATATGCCAGATTTTGTCATGGTGTGCTGTGACAGTTGTTCAATCAGTATGAGTAGGGTTGTGCAAGTGAAATAGATGTGCCCTTATTTAATTCAAATACTTAATCATTAAAATAATTTTAAAAAAAATACTAACCAAACCACTACTTCAACAACAACAACAGCAAGTCACGCAGCACACACTCCGCACACACGTCATTCTTGGCACATTACTGTTACATGTTACCTACAGCTCATGCCACAGCCACACCAAGGAAGTCATGTTCCCATGCATCTGTCCTGACTGCTGACCGGGCAAAAGGACACCCATGTTGGCTCAAATCACTGATAAGTTGGAGTCCTGATGTCYGTGGTCAAATTCAGGGTACAGCACGTAGCTTACTTCATCCTGCGTCTGGGGACAAAGATGGAGGCTACAGAACTTCTGCACGATAGTTCAGCTTACTGTCAGCCCTATCTCCAGGGTCTTTGGAGGCTCTTCCCCAGAGTTTGCTTTTCTGTGCTGGCTTTACATAGCCAGCATACTGCATTAGACATTAGACGGGTTGCCCTGTCAGATGTTCCTTACATGACCTTAGATAACTTCATTCAGTCATTGCCCCTTTCATCTACTGATGGTGGTTACTTCCTCATGTTACTTTGGGTGCTGGTCTCCAGGCAGAGTTGTTCACTTGTTTGTGTTAGTTTTGGGTCACTACCATCACTATTCTCCAGGCAAACCTTGTTTGCTTCCTTCTACCAATCACCCTCAGTTCCTCTTGGTTACAGCTAATGGCTTTGAAGATTGCTAGGCACATGCTTGTCTCTGGTGCAAGGGAGGGCTGTGTGGATTTACAGATATAAGTCAGAAGGCACCATTAGCAAGTTTGCAGATGAGGTTAGATAGGCTAACACACAGGGCTGATAGTCAGAGGGACCTCAACAGGCTGGAGAAGTGAGCTGGCAGAAACCTTATGAAGCAAGGGCAAGTGTGAGTCCTGCATCTGGAGCAGCATAGCCCTGTGTGACATTGTGAGCTAGAGAGCAGCTGTGCAGGAAACACCCTGGGAAGAGGTGGGAAGAACAGCTTAAGTCTGAAGAAAAGAATGGGATGGCAGGCATCTTACTGCTGTCTCAGGTACCTTCCAGGAGGTAGGAAGGGTGAACCCAGATTCTTTGTACTCTGTGCAGGGACAAGATAGCAGGCAATGAACAGAAGTTGCAGCAAGGGAAATTCTGACTAGATAATGTCACAAAAAAACCCTGTTCTATGAGGTTTCTCAAACATTGAGACAGGTTGCATCCCATCATTAGAGAGATTCAAAACTGATCAAGGCCATGACGAAGTTGGCCCTGCTTTGAAGCGGGGGGCTTGGGGTGGACCAGAGCTCACTTCCAACCTAAATTATTCAATGATTCAAAGAGTCTTTGTGACTTTTAAGTTTCAGATCATTTTATCTGAAGAAGTGTAATGGAAGCTCATAGGTTGTGAATTCCGTATGTTCAGTTAGCGACCACTGCATTTGAGGCTGCCGTCTTTTGAGAGCTTGATCTTGTTCATGAAAACCTGACAAGTTCCAGCCTGCACTGCTGTAACTAAATAGAATTGCCTTCTTACAGTTCACACCACTTTTAGCACTTTGGATTAATTATATGGCTATTATCCTAATGGAAGCAGCCAGAGTAGGTAATTGAAGACATCTTGAAATAAATTAGATAAATGGTAGCAGAAGCAGGTTTGTGCTTTAAAGCTCAGAGCAAAACCATTTTTAAAATCTAACTGTAAAACTCCCCCAGACACAATGAAATTTACTGTACCTTTTTATTGACCAAACTATATTTTAGGAAAGGTTAGAAGAAAAAATTGTGAATCCTGTTGCAGCAAAATACCCATACTTTATTTCTTAGAATGAGTCTACTGTATTCTTACTTGATTTTTGTTGTATTTAAGGAATCCACGCTAAATTATTTTTAACTGAGCACTTAATGCCTGAAGTATTTTTAGGAGAAATCATCAACTCATGTCACTAAAAATCCATGCTGGAGAACTTCAGTTTTGTGTCACAGAGTTGGTGCCTTCGCACATTTTTCCAGTACCAAAGTTCTTTTCAAAATGGAAATATTTTTTAATTTAATCCATTCTTATAATAATGTTTCTGGTTCCCATGGTTAGTAAAAAAATCAATAAATTATTTTTTGTTATTTCAAGAAGCATAGGTCTGCAGATCCTCATTTAATAAAAGCTGGAAATGTACAGAAAGCCGTATATCCAGTGTGCTTTAGAATCATTTAATCATGACTGGATTGCAGGAGATGGAGTTGCTGCCAGTTTCAGTAGAATGCTTTTCTTAACCACCATTACCATTAGTTTAATTTTCAATTTCCCCAGGTGTTGTATTCTTTTAGATCTTCTTAAATCCAAGATAGAGTCAAATATTAATTATACTCCTAGCTCTGTCCCTGTTTGTTTTAACCACAACGAAAGAGAATACTTCACAGCTGGTAATACAGCTAGATTATGTGTAACTCTGAATATCAAGGTCAGTTCATGCCCTGCTTCTCTGTGATGTTCTTTCCTCTCTCTTTTTTGTGGACATCAGAAATAATCAGTAATGGCCTGAGATTTAGTACAGTGATGGCTTGTAGCATCACAGATTCGCTGGGGTTTATTTTGCAGTTGCTGGCTTTAATAATTAAGGGGAATATTATCGTGATGAAGTTTAAAGGCTTTAAAACCCTCATCTGTCTCATATCCACAAACATGACCAGCTTCTTAAATGTATTATTGCTGATAGAATATATAGTTCTTTGTTATAATACTTTTGGCTCTTGAGACTAATTATTCAAGTCTGAAATGCATGTGCTTACTTTTGGTGAGCGAGAGTGATGCGAAATACATAATTAGCCACTTCGTTGAAGTATGCATATTATGGTTCAGTGACTAATTTTCTGGTCAGTGAATCACAACCTTATGTCTCTTTTTTGTATTTAAACACTTCACATTATGATAGATCTTGTATTTAAAGCCATTCTACGCGTAAAGATCTAATTCATGCTTAGCATTTTAATAACTGCCTCTGCTTTTCGGTTTTCTAAGAGAGAAATATTTATTCATTTCTCTTTAAATTATAAATTTATAATTTATGGCTTATTTTAGTTACAAGTTAAACAGAATTATATGCAGCATGATATTCTTAAGGTCATGGAATGTAACATGACAAGAGTTTTGGTKTAGCTTGTAAAAACTAATTGTTGGCAACGTAGTATTCCATTTTACAAATTTACAATTCTTTATCTGGAACTGACATCAATCATAGATTGAATGCTTCTAAGTATTTATTTTCAGACACTTTGGAAATATCTCACTTTAAAGCAGTAAATTGTAGGAAAATAAAACATTCCTTGCGTATTTCTGTTTGGGAAAACATTTGCTTTAAACTTTGTCATTGCCTTGAGGCTTTTATTCATGTATCGTCTAACAGCTTCAGGTATCATTGAGGAACTTCATTTTGACATATGATTCAAGCCTTGAAAATCACATCACTATAAACTGTGAGTGGCTTTGGCATGAGAGGAAAAATTCAATTAATAAGCTTTTACATTTTTATGTCCTACCTAAACTTGTTTGTCTGTATGAAAATATTATTGCATTACCGACTAATGTGTCAAAACCACTCCTAAATAATCAGGAGTTACCAGACTTCAGATGCATTACATATTGTCTGTTCTATGTTTTCAGTGTACAAAAATGATTGTATGAAGTATTTCAAGTCTCATATTTTCCAAGGGAGGTGAATTATCAGGCAGAGGGCAGAGGGAGTATGATATTTGCATCACTTTGTGTGGTTCCGTAATTTACCACATTGGTGATCTCCCTCATGTGTTTACAAATGTGATGCTCTCTCTACTGTGTATAAATAATACACTCATGCATATTGTTGCTTAAAATGTTTGTTTAAAATAGAAGTTATTTTTCGGGTTGAATCCTTTTTTACTTCATGTTGTAATATCAAAAGGTCATTGTTCCTCCCAATTGAGACTGAAAACATGGCTGGTTTAGTCTTTGTAATACTTGGCTCTAAAATTAAAATTCAAAGGAAACAGGATCTGACTATGAGTCAGTATGCAGAACAGATGAAGTATAGGGGCCATGAAGAAGCATTCTTTTTCTTTCAGCCCAAGGTCTTTATCATTACTGAGAACCAATGTCATATTTCGTAACAGTAGGTTATGGGTGCCAGACTGTGATCTGTTTTGATCAAGATTAAAATGTTGATGTTATTTCCTTGATTTTGTTCTAGTTTCTACTGTATTTTCCATAAATGTTTTTAATCTAAGACACTTTCTTGCAAATTATTTTCAGAGCACCTTGTGTCATTATTTCAAATGGAGTCACTCATTCTCACCTTTCTTATCCTTTTGGAAGTAATTACTGACTTGGATATTTTGATGATATTGAAATAATCTCCAAATTGTGTTCCTTTCTGTAGTGCCTGACTTCATAGAGGCTGACAAATTGTTTGGCATAGGAAATGGACTCAGGGTCATCCACTCATGGGAAGCTGGCTTACACATGGATGCCAAATCCCAAACGACTTTAACAGTAATAGGCAGTACTAATGAAAATCATTTTCTTACATGGGATATAATGCACATTTCTACCTCTCATTCCAGTAATAAATTAAATTCATCATTTGAGCCAAATGTTGTGGAAACAAGTAATTTGCTATATGCAGTATCTCAGTGTCACTTGATACTGAGGTATTATGCTTTTCAGCTCTGCATAATACTTTTTTCACCTGTAATTACCTAGTTGTCTTTCTAGCCTGCTAAGAAAATACTCCTTCATCTTGACATCTCTAAATTGTGCTTTTGTTCAGTAGTTTACAGTGTGTTGGTACTGTATAATGGGTGTTTATCATTAATACTATAGATAGCAAAATATCTAATTAACGATTGTGCCACTGTGCTAAAAAAAGTGTTACAATCCAAGCCAATTCTGAATTTCAGTTGCTGAAAGCAACGGCTGAAAGCAAGATTGGGAAGCAGTCTTGTAAGTCTCAACCAAGAAAGGCACTTCCCTTGTCTTTTGTTAAGCCAAAGAAATGTGCTCCCAGTGTTCAGCAATAGCTAACAGTGGAGAAAAATGCTCCTTAGCAACAGAAGCTCATGAAATAAAAGAAAGATTTAAATGCAGCTTAAAATTAGGGAAATAGTGTCTTTCAGATTTTAAAATGTGGAAATAGATTCTCTGTTACAGACAGAAGGAAGGCAAATATAAAAGCTCAGAAATATCTTCTAAGTCAAGATGGAGAAAGAAGTTACTCTGGTGCATGTTCCTTTCACTACGAGCTGCCAGAAGTGTGTCTATGCTGTTGCTTTGCATCTGGTCTTCTGTAGGCTTCTGAGAAATACATTGCTCTAAAGAGAATGGAAGTGATGATACATTTTTTAAAAATTGCCCCGCTCTAGGTCTGTGTCCATAAAGTTCACACTCAGAAATCTTTTTTACTGAGGTATGGAGTGAAGGCTTTAATGGTCACATCTTTTTTCCCCCTCCTGTAAATTCTGTCATGGTCTGATCACTCCTAGTCTTGCACACAGTGCCCTTCTGGCAAATGTCATCCACAGAACACATTTAAAACAATCACAGCCATGTATCTTTGGAGAACGCTACCCTCTATACAAGACACAGCTAAAAATCTAGAACTTTGGTAAAACAATAGGATTAATATTTTTTTCACTGATGTTTTGTATAGGTTTGTCATTGGACGAGAAAAACCAGGACAAGTGAGTGAGGTTGCACAGCTGATTAGCCAAACTCTAGAACAAGAACGCCGCCAGAGAGAGCTGCTGGAGCAGCATTATGCACAGTATGATGCAGATGATGATGAGGTAACAGACTCTAGCATTTCACTATTTGGTGTTTTTTAATGTTCTGTTTTCTATTCCTAATTCCATCTTTTTAATTGTCACTTAGAGGTCAGCTTCTGGCCCTCTCCATTACCTCTGCTGCTGATTTTTACAGATTTTTATGATGAATCTTACTTGAAGAACAAAGTTACTGAAAAGCTTATCAGCATGGACTTAAAATATTTGTTTTGTTCCAGAAGAGCAAATATCAAATTGGTTGATGCTTCTGTAATCATTGCTCTTCCTCTGAAGGCATATGCTTTTCTGAAATAAGGGAGTAAAGTTGGTTTGCTTGTGCACTGAAACATTAGGTTTTTCTGAAAACTGGTAAAAGTCGCCTTCTAACTTTTAGGGGGTTGAGGAAGCTTTAGACCTATTTTTTTCCTGGAAAAATTTATGTTCTTCTTAATTCAGAACATTAAGAAATTTTCTGAAAATTCCAGGTAAGACCCCTCCTTCTACACACTGCTTTTTGTTTCTGTGTGAACAGATATTCCACAGGATAGAGAATTAACCTGCCTTGTCTGGAGCATGTACTGATGTTCGCAATTAGTCCTGATGTCSCAGTAAAAAGGTTTTGAAACGATCAACTTTATACAGTAAATTTTCCATAATTTCTTTCCGTTCTCTTAAAATCCCTAACATGCCTAAATACCAAGATACCTGGAAAGATTAATGAGTGCGCTTTTTCAGAGACTACTGTCTGTGTTACTCCCTAAATTAGCTGCTGGGTTAAGGTAAAAGGCAGTTGTTGTAACAAACCGCTTCCACATAGCCCAAGCATACCACCTTCATTTTGCATTATCTTGAATAWTATTATTTGAAATGCCAGACTCCATGTATTAGTGTGTTTTCATCCTGGGCCAGATTTTTTATTTTATTTGTGGAAGGAGGCATTGGAGAAAGGGAGAAAGAGAATTAATGCTATGCATTTATTTCAGTTTAGTTTTTCTTTAGGTACTGAGGCAAGGCTTCTAAACAGTGAAATAGAGAAAAAAAATACTCTGAGATAAAATCAGGATACACTCGGATTTTGAAACTGTTAAATTAGCAATAGGTCAGAACAATCAGAAGTGTCCCAGAAAACGAAGTAAAAGTTCTATCCAGCTCCAGTGATGCTTTCACTTCCTTTAATTCCCACTGATATTAAAAATAAAAATATTTTCATATGTTGTAGAATTAATCCTGTCATAGGTGCATATTTAATTCATATAAATAAAAGTGGTACTCGTCTGTATTGGGAATGCATATGTATGTGTGCCTGTGCAAGACCATGAAGGCTAGAAAATCCATATCCTCTCTGTTCCCTCCTCAGACTATAGAAACATGCAAGTCTTCTAGCTTCTGTTTAGTTTAGAATTAAAATTCAAGATCTTGACTAATTTCTTGAAGGAACTCTATCACCTCAAAAACAAAAAAAAGAGAACTCCCTCTAGCCTTTGGAACAAGAGACTTCTCACAACTCGTCACAGCATGCTGTAGACGTCAGGGTTTGAAGATCTGTGATACCGTTTTATGGTAAACATAGTCTGTTAGCTTTCATATTGGCAGGAGAGATGTGTCCTGAATCCCTGATGTTCAAATCCTTCTCACTGTGTACTCGCGTGTAGAGGGATGTGCGGCTGAAGGCAGACCTATGTGAGTAATTGATGCATTACACCTTTTACCTAGAGGACGCATCCACCTGCAAAAAATCTCAAAGGTTTGTGTTGCTTACCTTCATGTACCACACAGATCTCATAACTCAAGATCTGGCAATAAAGAAAACGTTGTTAAAACCATATAGATCAGTTCTGATCCTGGTACTGATCCTTAGCCTTCAGTAGGGATTGTTGCTGTGCTGATGCTGACAGTGACACATTTGTACTGGTGACCATTCAAGTGTTTCTCAGCACAATAGTGAAAGAGGGCAGGGATGAGTAGGTATCAGATACTTTTTGTGATGTGTCTTGTTGTCCTTGCAATTCAGTGGTTACAAACTCTTAAGCCCTGTTTATTGCATAAATTTTTAACACAAAAATACTAAATGCACGAAGTGTTTTCTATTGGTAGTGCCTTTGGATGACAGAGAGAAAATAAGATAGGGCAAGTAATTAACACAGTTAAAGGCATCTTTTCTTAAAGGCGCTTTTCATAGCGCTACATTGAGGATGATGACCACCTCTGTGACCATGACATGTGCTTTTTGGCCATTAGTGTTTGCAGTGCAAAGGGGACTTTTATGCAGTATGTGAGGAAAGGAGGAAGAAGAAAGGAAAAGACATCTACCAGGGGAGATCCAGAGTATCATCAAAGATCTCTTTTGGAAGGAGAAGGAATTTGGCTTCAGAACAAATGCAGTACTTCAGTTCTCAAAAACTACACTGGGATCATTGAAGGTCATACCCATTTCCTACTTGATGCCATATATATATTTGGGAGTGGGGTGGTAAACCTTATTCTCAGAATAGACGGCTGGGGTGTAGTTACTAAAGTATGCAAGGAGGCATGTTCCCTTAATTAACAGACTTATCAGAAGTAGATTTTATTGGGAACTTGCAGCAATCCTGAATATTTTTATCTTTTTTTGTCATCTGACTATGCCGTCCAAGTAAACTCACATAACTTGCACCATTCCCAGGCAATTGCCACGACGGAAGCTGTGACCTAATGCACATTAGACACAGTTCAAAGACATTTTTGGTCACCACAAGCACTTCWGCTCCATTTACTCTCAAATATGTGCATTACTACTTTGAGCTCACCTTGCTTTTTGAGGGCAAATGTCGCTGGGTTTATGTTGCTATATGGCAGACACCACTGCCAGCCCTACATTCTTTGACTCTGGTAAGCAGGGCATCTTTTGGGCAAGAAAATCTCAATTTACACTGTCTGAATGAATATCCACAAATGTACAAAGAATCCTACCCTTTTGAGTCCGTTTCCTCAAAGTGATAGTGATTCTGACTGCATGAAGTTCAGGAACGTTTGGATTGCCAGTGTAAGGAGTTTCATACTGAGGTGCCACCAAATTGTACAGGAGTTGCTCAGTCTCAGAGCTATCAAACTGTCCTATTCATTTTCATACAGTTCTTAAAATATGGTGCTGTGGCTCTCCAGCTACAATGCTGCACAAATAAACAAGAAAGTGATCTTTATTCAACCCTCCATTGAGGCTGTCAAATTCTGAGCCTCAGAGACTTTACCACAAAGACAGCAATAACATATCAGGTTTCCAGAGCAGGAAATCAGTGATCTGTGTTTGAGTCCTGGAGTCACTGCACATGACTCTGGTAGAGCTGGTCAAATCACAGGAAGAGAGCGCGTGCCAGGCATGTGCAAGTCCTGGTGTTTTATCTTGCCATGCCACCGGCTGGCTGGATTTCCTCTGTTTTGAAACTTAGGACAGTCTTCATCATAGCCCAAGCAGCATCTAGCTATTTTAGAAGGATCCAAGTTCTTTAAAATAGCAGCATTATTGAGGCAATTTTGACTTCTGCCAGCCAGTGTGCACTGGGCTTGAGTCATGCTAAATTAGAGAGACACTTGTTAGCCTGCTKTCTCATTCCATTGCCTTGGAGGAATGCTACATGACAGTTTGTTGGGGAAGATTCACACTAATACACATAGTGTTTCCAAAAGATACATCATTTACTATATAAGTAATCCTGAAAGAAACATCACTTACTATATAAATGCCGTGCATCCCTGCACTTCAGAATCTGCTGTTTTCACGGGCTGCAGGTCATCACGGGGTTGCAGGATGCTTTCAAATGCTCCTTCATTTAAGTCTTTGCATGGAAACACAAGAACCTTGTGCAGAACTGACCAACACTAAGGGAGAAGGGGTGACCATGATGGGGTCCATGCAAAGACAAGCAGGATAAATATGCAACAGCTCACAGTTTGTTGATAAGCTCCCACGAGCCAAGCAGAGCCAATAGTATCAGTTATTTCTCAAGTATTACTTATGATAGGCAGTGTTGGCATTTCCCAATGAGCCTGTGCTAGCTACAATAAAGCTGGGAGAGTATGTTGTTTCAGGTGCTGCCTCTAGATAGCCTGCTGCAGAGTTTACTCATCACCAGTTCATCTAACTTCCTAAAATCCCACATCCTTTTAATTTGTTGTATCCTGTCAGAAAACAAAACTCGAAGGCTTTGAAGTAGGCACTGTCTTTGTATTTCTTACTTAGTGTGTTAAGTACAACCTGAATCTGTATCCTTGACTGAAACCTTTTGACTCCCATGTGTTAACACAGTGTTTTGTGACATTTTAGTCAAATTCTGCCATTTCTTGGAATTTTGATTTGAACATGGTATTATCTTCTTCATGTTCTACAGTGAACGGCAAAAGTCACATAAAGCAGATGACCTGTTCCCCTGAAGGCTGCATATGGTGATGCAGGATGTGAAATTAATAACATATTGCAGAATTCTATTCACTCTGTGGCCACGGACAAGTAGTTTTATGCAAGTGATGTTTTAATGTATTTTAATATCACTAATAGTAATTTGAATATTTTTTCATTTTTAATTCTCATTTATCAGGACATTCTGAGAGCAAAGCAACATTAGAACCATTGAAGAAAATCTTGATACAAAAAAAAAATGTTGCAATATGTTTGAATGTCTAACACCCAAAGAACACATTTGTTAAACAAGGTCTTTCAGAGAGTACGGTTTTTCCAACATCATTAATATGAAGCACTCCTGTAAAAGCGATGATTGATACTATACCATTGTATTTTTCTTTGCTCTTTTGAAAGAATTAAGTATAAACCATCAAAAAAATCAAATGAAGAGGTGGCCTTGAGTTATTTTTACAGTTCTTCAAATGGTGTTCCCTATTTGTGGGAGAGTTTCAGCACAAACAAAAGATTTAGCTTGATGTAGCCTTTCTTATGGTGATTTGGGGAAGATCTGTCTGCATTATCCTGGCTGGTGCTGCTGTTCCTTCTTTCTGCTTGGGAGTGCTAGGCCCATTTCAAGAATTTACAAGGCAGTTAAACAATGTGAGTAATGCATTTTCCCTTTTAAAGGGGGAAATAGCAGTTCATGTTTATAAAGATAATTGTGGGCTATTAGCTGTGATAGYGTATAGCAAAATTGAATGGCTAATATCAGAAGCTATTGCTGTGGATGGGATAAGCTTAAGCCCTAGGTGCTACTGAAATGAGAAATAGGTCTTTTGCGTGGATGAATTTTGCTCACCAATACAGACTGAAAAGTATGAGATTTTCCTTCAAGAGCGTGTAAGTTTTCATTGACTATTGAGTAAATAAAAATTATTATTGTTGTCAGCTAAGAAAACAAAATGTATTACAAGGAACCTCAGGCAGCTACAATAACAACTGTTACCTTACAAGGCTTTGTTATTTTGAAGTAAAATAACTTTTGTCTGTGCCTTGCTGCTGCTTGTAAAACACTGAATTTCCCATTCTAGCTTACTGGCACAGGGTCTGAACAACCTTCTAGTAATTTCATGTGAAACAAAAGTCAGCAGAGATAATTTTTTCAGGGAAAGTATGTTTCATGTAGTTTATGGCACACGTTTCCTTAAAGCACACATTGATTCTTCTGAACCTGTAATTTGTGTTTCATGTGATTATAAGATCTCCCTTTCTCTTGAAGACAAAATCAAAAATCCCATTTATTTCCGTGTTCTGTAATGTGTTTGTGTCATCCTACTGTCTTGTTTACCTGAGCAAACTGCAGTGCTTTGCTTTCATGACTACTTTTTGCATTAATTGAACCAAAAATGACTGTGCCTATCGATGCTCATTATGTACAATTTGAAGCAAGATTTTCGTTTGTGTTCATTTTAAGCTGCCTGATGTCCCTCTTCAAACACTCTGGCTCCTGAGGCCAGTAGAATATTGCCTGCTCTTGAATTTTTCCCCAGTATAACTTCGTTATTCGTATGTGTTCGTTTTTCTTTTTGTATGGAGTACTTCTTTTTAGTTTAAGTCTTTGGAGGAATCAGTTTTAACTAAACTAATCTGTTTTATTCTTTTACCAAAATTGGTAAATATAATTAGGATTTTACATTAAATTAATATGTTCCTTTAAAATGCACATGTAGCTGAGCCAGATCTGTTTTTTTTACGTAAACTGGGCATGAGTTTGCTCATTAATGATCCTATTTCTGCCTCTTCTTTGCATGCTTCAGAGATTTCCTTGCCACTGCTGATGGACCTGCCAAGATGTTTTTTTCCTGTAGAAATGATGGTTGTGTATYACCTTGTAGATTTTTCAGGGATAATGACTGCAAAATTGACAGTACATGGATTGTGTTAGTATTTTGTCCCCACAATAATTCATTTCATTGAAATCTCACTGGGATTTTAGAGTTAGTTGTTCCACTTCTCGCTGCCCTGATAGTGTGTGAAGGTGGTGTTAACATGCTCCTGGAAAAAGCCAGGAGAGTTAGGAGCCTGATTTTCTGTTTAGACAGGAACTGCACGTAGCCATGGGGAATAAAATAGAAACAGAAGTTACTATAAGCATGGCGTAACAGAAGATTTTGTGTGTGCATGTGAGATCTAGACATACAGAATGATAAATTTAATTTCAGGTGKTGTTTTGCTTAGCTGTAATGCTAACATGCCTGAAAACTCCAGTGAGATGGATTGTGTGTTCTTTGCTTCTGTTCTAAATAAGGAAAAAAGAAGCAAAAMCAGCTGTTCACTTTTTTTGTTGAAGACTACTGAGATTCTTAGTCTTAGTACATATAAAATATGTAAAATAAATGGTTACTGTTTATTTCATTGGAGAATAGGTAACTCTTTGTAGAGACAGAGATATCTCTCCTGAGAAGTGGCTCGCATTAATAGTGATGTTTAAAGTATGGATGGGTCGTGCGTGTTGGTGACTTACCTTCTTTTTGATAGTTCTTCTAATATCAGAAGATTTTACCAAATCATTCTATGCTTTCTGTGTGTTTTGGCTTTCTTTTTTTAAAAAAACTTCAGTGGTTTTAAAAAAGGAGAATATAGATTTTTCATGATCTTTAAAGGTCCTTTCCAACCCAAACCATTCTATGTGCTATTTATCCAAGAAATGGTGATGTTTTATTGCAAGTATATCACCCTGTTGTTGGACGCATACATGTATCTTTTCTGTTTGTGTGTACTTGTGCAGCTAGACTTAACATGCTTCCATGCACTGCTTTTTAATTGAGAGAGATTTACATAAGCCTAAACAACAGCTGGGAAACTAAATTAAGGTAGGAAGTCGAGATTTGAACAGTTGTTCGGACATCTGAGTTCTTACCTATTGTTTTGAAAAGTTCTTTTGACAAAAAATGACACTAATAGATAATCCTAGCACTACTGGCAATATACTTCTGATGATAATGTTATGTGCCTTCATCTCARGAGCTGAAAGCTCATGAACAAAACTTGAGTAGTTCTGTCAAAATTTTGGTGTTATTACTGTATAAACATGAGAAGGACTGCACCCCTTCCCTCGCCCTTCCTTTTCCATGTATTTATTGAGTCGCAAGCTTTATAAATCCAGATGTGGCCCTGAGGGAGGTGYTTGCTTTATAATATGTTTGCATCGTTATTTGCATAGCCAGCAGGCTATTCATGGTCTGTACGCAATGTACTCCAGCTTCCAGAAGGAGCCCCGCTGAAGCGAAGTGGTACCCAGCCACCTTAGGCCTGGGGAGAGATGAGCACAGGTATACGTGCAAAAGATTGTCTAGGCAACTTGGGGTTTAATATTGCAACCTTTTTCTTTTCAATATTATTGTTTTATTTTGTTTAATCTTGAGATACTGATTGTAGCTTATGATTTTTTAAAATTCTGTTTTTTCAGCAATTTGTTGACATCTCATGGTTTACCAGCCCAAGAAACACCCACATTTTCTGTTTAAAACTAGCTAGAAGCAGTTTCTTATTCAGGGTGAAAATTCAGTAAACTGACTTCAGTCTCTGAACTTGTCTATGGCACTTGGTTTCTTTTTCCTGCTGTTGTCTTTCTGTGTGGGTGTGACTTTTCTATCATATAAAGAACAAACCAGTGGATTTTCAAATTCAACATGCAATATCACTGGAGAATTATTTCCTCCAGATGGCTTACAAAAGACTAATCAAGATCCTGTCGGTCCTATTCTGCTTTTATTTCTGTTTGGAAAAGATTCCTTGTTAAATCTGAGATAAATTTGGAGAGGTCTTCCTATGGAAAAGAGGCCTCACTTGGAAAAGGATGAAAAGCAATTGAAATATAGAGCCAGTAATGCTTAAGCACTAAATTCTTAGTGCTTAAGGTACTATTTTCTCCTCGCTCTTAATGCTCTGAAATACTACTGTGGAGTTGTATTTTGTCTGGTAGAATTCATAAGTACTGGGGTTATAGCTAAAGAAAAAGATAACCTTTTTTGTATGCAGTATGCTGTGTTTGCACAGTAGCTTAATTACTCTTTGAACATTCTCTGCCTAATAAGAGGATAACTGGAATTTCTTAAATGCTACAAAATTAAGACAGGGGAATATGCTACAGATGAAGAAGATGAAGACATGGGACCTGTCCTTCCAGGAGGTGACATGGCGATTGAAGTGTTCGATCTCCCTGAAAATGATGACATGTTCTCCCCCAGTGATGTCGACACCAGCAARCTTGCTCACAAATTCAAAGAGGTGAGTTATAAATCAGAAAATATTCCTGAAATATCTCACTGGAATTAGATTTCTAGTTATCTCATTGCTCAGTGCTTGTTTTTTCTCTTGAAAACTAGAGTTGATTTCTAGCTGTTTGTATACTCGGAACTTTTGAATGACTCGAAAAGTTCTGCTTAAAAGAAGTGGAACTGTTCTTCAGAGTTGTTTTAGCAGCAGCTTTCAGGTGACTGTTGCATTGATGGAGGGTAATTTATAATTTAAGTATTCACCACAGAAAGTATTCTGCCTCAGCACTTAGTTTGCATTTTTTGACCAGGAAGACAAAGTGCAAGTTAATTCATTACTAGCAGATTGCTGCTTTTTTTTTTTTTTTTTTGGTATGATTCCAGTCAAAAGTGATCAGGAAAACCAAACAGCAAATGCTAAATTTCAGTGAAAAGGGACGTGTGGCGTTCATCCTATACCATTACGCAGCGATTCGTCAATGTACAGCAGTGTCATATGTTTGGCCATGTGTTTAGAAAGATGCTGTATTGGGGAAGCAGGCATATTTCAAGCTGGTGTTTTACCAAACTCTGTGGTTACAGAGTTTGTATAGCATCCACTGGTACTAACTGGGGCTTGAATCATTGGTGTTCACTGCAGTCACTGAATTCATATAACTTTACATACCAAAGAACTGAGAAACATTTCTTCTGTGTTTTAGGCTGTGCTTTTGATATGGTGTATTTCTAAGCTTTCCTGAATTCTGACGCAAATAAAGACATGAAACAATTGGATTTATCTAAGCCCACAGTAATGGGCTGAGTGATGACAATAAAAAACATTTTTCTTTTTAAATACAGGAAGATGGAAGGGGTGAAAGTAGCCAGAACCTCATAGGAGATTTGAGCAGCAAAACCTGGGCCCAGAAAGGAGTTTTAAAATACAGAGGTTCCCTTTTTATCCTTCTTCCCCTGTCTTCTCCCCTTCCCTTTGCCTCCACTCAAACCAGATATTTTGTCTTCGATAAATATATGCTGTTACCACTCTCTAGTGAGAGTAATCAGTCAATGAGCAACCAGTCTCTCCCTTTTCTGCTGATGCCCTTTCCAGCCTTTGGATGCCTACTGTTACTCATCATTGTTTCCTGAAAGTTTTTTACTTTACTTTAATAATTTTCTCACTCTGTATTTCAAGTTCCAGGCTCTTACGCAAATTAGCAGAACAGTTTACTTCATTTTCTAATACTTTGCATCATATATAGTGATACTTTCTCAAAGCGGTGGGAAGATGCTACTGTTCTGATTGTGCCAGTGTACCAAGGCTATGCAAACCACAGATGCAGTGATGGGCAAGACACTCACCTTTGAATAAATTACCTGTAAAACTATACTTGAATACAGTCTCCATCAACTTGGGCTGTTGCCATACCTGAGCATGTCCAAACTGATATGAAGCTATTTGCAGACATGTCTGATGTCATGGCCTCAAAACAGTGGTGTAGAGGAGATCAGATGAAGGGACTTTGGGATCCTCCAGTTTAAGTGCAGATGAGAGCCTGAGAAGAAAACGTTAAACGCTCCTGCGTAAGAGTGGACTCTTTTTCACTAACCCACGCAGTTACCGCTGTTGCAAGCATGCCACTTTTGTTTCACTGATTGTATTTAACAGTACACAGCTGCATTTTGTTGGCTGCTACAGAGTGAGTACATGTATTTTTCTTGGTATTTGCCCTGAATTCTTTCAACACTAAAGGACTTGTTCACAATCATGCTGCACAAGCCCACACAGTGTTTTCTGGAATTGTATTTAAAGAATAACCTTTCTTTCTTGTTCTTACTCCAGAGATTAATGAAAGTATTAAACAAGTGGGTTGGACATAATATTTAAGCATAATAGTTTGACCTAATTAGTTGAATTCATTCTTTGCAATGAAAAATGTGCTCACATACTTTGAGAGCACTCTTATTTGAAATGCCTTGCTTTCGGAATGAAAGGCAGAAGAGAGAGGGGCATTCCTGGGTGAATCACTGTACTTCTGCAAGTCTTGTTTTCCTGGCTGTAAAACAAGAAAAATGGGACTGATTCTCCTTAACTGCTTTGAGAGAAAGAGTTAGAAGCTTTGTTTTAGCTGTGATGATTGAACATAGACAAGATCTGTAGGGAGAAGGGACATCTTATGTAAGAATTAGGTATTATATTTCATGTCTTAATGAAATATATGAAAAATTGATTATTATTATTTGCAAAAATATGTAATGATTATATAAAAATTGTCATGGAGATTATTAGATTCCATTGGGTACTTTCTTTCCCCTGGATATTTTAACATTTTCTAGCTTTTCATCTCCTTCTACCTTTTACAATCTTAGATGAATTCAATCCATTTTCTCTATTTATCTTATACTTTATAAAAAGTTTTTATTTTTTGAAGAAAATTAATCAGCTTTTCGAGACATCTTCGCAAAGGAAATGTGCCAAAAATTATTCAAAATGTCTTTGTTAAAACGAAGCCTCCACAGTTTTATATTGACTTAGAAAACATAAAAATACAAAATAGTATCTGCCAAGAATTTGTCTGGCATTAAATGGGACATGGAGTAAGGTATGTCTGCTCCCCTATTAGTAAACTTGCTTAAAAATTTTTAACTGTGGAGTCCAGATTTGCTTGCCAAACAGTTGACCTTGCCCATTGTTCAGTCTATAAATGTGTTAGTATTTCTCATTTATTCTGCAAGCATAATTAGTTCTTTAAAAAAAGAAAAAAAGAAAAATAGAAAAAAGTAGATGTCCAGCTACACATTTGTCTGTTCGACAGGAAAGTGTCTTTTTTCTTCTGCCTCGATGGGATCTGCTGTACCATGTACTGATTCAATGATCTGACTGGGTGCTCAGTATTCATTTTTTTAACTTAATAGCAGAGAGTATAAAAATAACTGTTAAAACCATCTGTACCTGAGCAGATTGTCATTTATGCAACAATTTGGAGTTTATTTGTATGTAATGATAAGCTGTTTAAGTGCTTCTTAGGGGGTTGTGGAGTTTTAGAAGAGATGGGAATGGACTGTAAGTAGGTAGCCTAAGGCTTTGTGTCTTAGCTTTTTGATTTCATTATTAACTCTGTAAAGGGCAAAGTCTAGCTCATCCATCCTTCCCCTGATTTTACCTCACTCCAAAACAATGAGGTGGCAGAACTAAGCAAAGGCCTGGGCACTTTATAAACACCATAACATTTTGAGATGGTTCTTTCGTAATTTTTCACTACTAACAGAAATGGAATGATGAGAAAAAACAGTTCTCAGTCTCTGAAAATTGCAGAGCAGGGGTTGGTTGAGTGAGCTCAAAAGTTGCAAGTAACTTCTTGCAAATGCTAACGAAAGTATCTCCTTAGTTTCCTCTACTCTGTATAACTATAAAAAGGTATATATCCTTCTTGGCTTCCTGGTCTACTGGGTGGAGTAGCACCACGGGCCACTTCTTGCTGCTAACACCAGCTCCAGGGCTGCGGAGTGCCCTGCTCCCAGCTGCAATGGCATCTGTCTCTCCGTCCTGGACCAGTAGCCCTGCTCTCATGTGGCACTTCCTCAGGAACCCCGTGTGATCCGCGGGTTAGCTGCGCGCTCGGGGCAGGTTCGGTCTGGCCCCGTGTTTGTTCCACCTGCCACTGTGCCTGGTGTGCCTCCGCATTTTACATGTTTCTGCAAGCTGTTATAGTCAGTGACTGGTTTCATTTGACATGAAATCTTGCATCTGTTTTCACTGAGCACTTGAATATTTGTTACACTTTTTTCAGTGCAAAGTCAAAAAGTGAGTGTAAGTAACAGATGATTCTGGGGACGAGAAGTGCTTACAGTCTCCTGTGGAGACAGTGACCAAGAAATGAGCRGTGGAAGGAAGATTCCTAAATGTTCCTCAGGTGGAACTGGTTGCATCAGTGCCTCCTTCATTCTTTCCAGCATAAATTCAGTAATTCTCCACCAGAAAGGACTGKGATTATTCACTAGATCAGTTAAGGCTGATTTGGAAACCAAACTGCATCTGAGCGTGTGCTTTTCCTATGCCACCAGAAGTGCATTCAAGAGGCTCCATGAAAAGGGAATTTCAAAAGTAGCTCGGCCTTTCTCAAAGATACTTGTACCGATCAGCTTTGTGATGGCTCCTGTTATTTTGAACATTACTCCTCCTCCAGAAGAAGAACTTCTCTTTTGAATTATTTGTACATTTTTTTACTAGCAGCCTGGTCTTCAAAAATGTAGCCATTGCTTCACCAGAGATGATAATTTCTGGTTCAGTACAACTCCCTCACGTACTCCCTTAGCTCAACAGAAACTGTTCCCAAAGGCTTCYGTTAGTCTTGTAAGAGAAGTAACCCCCATGTAAAACATGCTTTTCCATAACTATTCCTGGTATTCATAAATAATGGACTAAGGCTTTGTCTCCACTGCAGTGCCAGCTCGGGCTGTAATTCAGGTTTTGCCCTTGCTCTCAGCCCAACACACACAAGTCACTGATTCAGATTATACAGTGCTTTATATTTAAGGTTTTGGGGCCTGTCGAAAGTTTGTCCGTGCTGCCTGCTTTAAATAATAAAGCAGGAGGGATTTGGGTGCAGACCAGTATTGGGTCCATGTGCACGATCATTTCCATTTGGATTAGGGCTATGCTGTTGAAGCTGTAGTGCGATTCGTACTTCAGAGTGTTCTTGGAGCCTGCGAATAGCAGACGTTTGGGGTGAAACTAAAGATGTTTCAGGATATTGCCTAATACACTCAAAGAGCTCTTGAGTATTCACTCCACAGGATCAGACTAACGTTCAAAAGAAAATCCCCCCGGAAAGTGTGCAGGTGGATGCCAGGTCCTCCACACCGACCCTTTCACTGTACAGATCCACTGTTACTGAGGCAYGCTGCTTGGTAATGTAACTACAACCTTTAGCACACTGCCTGGGCTGTTAATCTACTTGAAATCATTTTGTGTGCTTGAATGCCGTTTCCTGTTTTTTTACAGTTTCCCGTGTAACTGCTCTCAATTGAGATTAGCTAGCTTGAGCAGAATAACTCCAGCTAATGGTGGAGAAGGATAGCATCAGTTTACCTTCTTTCTTGCATGAAATAAATGTGTGGAATCTTCCCTCAAGGTTTTCCTGACTTCTTGAGTTGTTAAATCACTTATTTCCATATTTGCTTTTTTGTAATGTGCCTGCTTTAATCAATGCAGTGGGACTTTCTGACAGCACTGGGATGTATTTCACATTCACATCAGAGGAGAGCAAAGCCCAGCAGGATAACATCTTTTTTTTTTTTTTTTAAGCATAAGACATTTGGTTTTGCTAAACAGATTGGATGTTCTGATTTGAAATTATGAGTGGTTAGATGGCATCCTATCTTTAATTAGGTTGCACAGACTGAGTCATTTTGCAAGCTAGACATTTTAATTTACAATCTACTGCACTGCAGCACTCTTCAAGGCCTTCTGCTATGTAATAAGGTATTCAACTTGCAGCACAGGCTTTAAAAATACTGGAGTATTCTCTGTGACTTCACTTGTTTATTTTATATTTTCAATTTTAGTTGCAAATCAAACATGCAGTTACAGAAGCTGAAATTCAGAAGCTGAAGACGAAGGTAAGAATCAGTATATGGTTAATACATGCTGTTTTTTTCCTCTCATGCAAAATCAGATCTGAAGACATGTATCTTTATGTGGGTGGAGAAGTCAACATCCTTATCAAAGGCTGATTAAGAAGCACAGTGGCTCAGCTAAATCTTCTCTTGGTGTATATTCTCTATTCAAAGTTTCAAGTAAAACCTTAAGTGCTGCTATTAAGAAAAACTGCCAACATGTGTAGCTCAACTAAACATTTTAAGGGGTATCATAATGACTAAATGGCAGAGTTCTAGTTTTACAATTCTAATGCATTTTCTCAGGTTCTTAAATTATATTTGGATTGAATATTCAAGTCTAAGTTAGTAGGGTTTTTATTTACCAGTGATGTTAAAGTACCCTGTTTATGTTAGTTCCTTTTTTTTGACATTTTTTGTAAAAAAACTCATTTATTTAAAGGTGTTTAATAAAAATTGCTTTTTTTATATACAGAAGAAAAAAAGCTGTTTCGTATTGCTGCAGTTCTTTTAAAAAGATACTCTAGAAGGGAAAAAGCTTACCAGTTTAACAGAAAACATTATCTCACAATCGGTTGCTATTTGTTAGATTGAATTTGCTATAGCAATAAAAAGAAATTGTGTTTTTTGTACTAGGATAACCTTTATGGGAAGTCGACTGATAATTCAGTTGCTGAGTAATATTAGGTTTTATAATGACACCCTTCTCTTTGAGTACATTATAAAAGAAATAAAAAGAAGGGAAAGAGAAAATTGTACTTCAGAAAAAGATTTTAGATTATTATTTCTTTCTAGTAACTATTTGCACTCACTGTGTATTTTGCGTAGTGTTTACCAAATCTGCATAAATTATTGTTAAAAGCAAATTCAGAATGCAACTGTTTTCTGTAAGGACAATTTCTGTTGTACTGTTTCAGTTCAGAAAGTCAGAAATCTTTTCTTCCTCTGCTTTTCAGTTCCAATATGGCAATCGGAGCTGCACGGTCAATCCCTTGGGATTGTGCCGAGCCCCATTGACTTCATGGCAATGATGCGTGGGTGTAAACATTCATCTGTGCAAATCCATTTGCAAGATTAGGGTTAATGTGCCTTTTTGTGTTGGACTTCTCTACCTAGTGTTTTGAATAGAGCTGAAGAAAATGTGGCTAGTTTAGGTATATTTCTAATAAAACTGCAAATAAGTTATTTTCTTTTTGTGTGCATCATCCTTGATGCTAGTAGAACTGCCTACAGCAAATTAAACGGTCTTGATAAGTAAACAAGGATGTTAAGGCATTTTTTGTTTTCTGTAAATTCTGGGAGCTAACATGCAAGCTGCTGAACAACCCTACCCTTATCTGGCACCGAACATTCAAACCTGCAGCTAGCTTCAGCTGGTAAGTAAGAAGCCTAACACAAAAAAAAAAATCTAACAAAAAAAATAGCAAAGGAACTAAGGTTTATTATAAACTCAGCAGTAAAATTTAGACTTCTCTAAGGTCACTTGGAAAAGTCATTGGACTTCATTAGTGCCAAATAGGGGAACTCGCGGTGGAACTGCACTGGTCACAGAGTTAAGCAGTGCTGATGTGTTTGGCGGAATTAGCACCTGAAGTCTTCAATAGCAAGGGCATATTTTTCTTTTCATATTGGCTCCTTACAATTTGGTAAGCAAGTTTAAAGAAAACAAGAGTAATATATTTATAACAGGTTCTCTTTGTCCTCGTAATAGTTCTGGCATAGTTTCAGCATTGGATGCAAAACTCTGTGCTTGCTTAAATGAAAAAAGATTCTAGGTTATGACCCGATGTTAAATTTTGAGTTATGCTCCAACCTCTTTTGTTTGGCTTTCTAGATTAAGCAAGATTATGACATGAAAACAGACGCTGTAAGAATTCAGTAGATTTTCTGATTTGGGTAAAAAAGCAGACAGTTAGATTAGATGCAACTGGTTTTTTTCCTATTGTTTTCTAAATTGTTCTTAAATCAAATATAGAACCTGGAAATCAGATTCCCCCCCAAATAAGAAATTTCTCATTTTATGAAAGTGTATGAATGCTTTCTAACACCTGAACTAGATGCATAAAGCAAAATGCATCCCCAGTGCTGACTGCAGTTTCCCTCAATACTCCACTACTGACATTTTTAAAGCATGTTGCTATATCCCAGAGAAGCACAAAGGCTGCACTGGCTGCACAGAGCGAAGGTTCTACTTCATTTTATGAGGAAGAATAATGTATTTGTCAGCCTGTGTTCTTTGTCTTTGAATGCTCTTTTCACTGCTAGGATATTACTTTTATAGCTATTAATTCACTGATTTTCACTAATCATGTTGTTTGAATTCATCCTAAATGGATTAGGCTGCACTTTGYACCTTTTTACTGACTGGCATCTCCACTCTTTTGTTCAGCTGCAGGCTGCCGAGAATGAGAAGGTGAGGTGGGAATTGGAGAAGACCCAGCTCCAGCAGAACATTGAGGAAAATAAGGAAAGGATGATGAAATTAGAGAGTTACTGGATTGAGGCACAAACCCTGTGTCACACGGTGAATGAGCACCTCAAGGAGACGCAAAGCCAGTATCAGGCTCTGGAGAAGAAATATAACAAGGCAAAGAAATTAATCAAGGATTTTCAGCAAAAGTAAGCAGCTATGCCAGGCTCAGCAAATGACTTAGTGGCCAGATAGGAAACATATATGTGATATATTTTGAAATATGAAACCCACTATTAAACACCTGTAAGGTAAACACTATTTTTCACTTTTTTTTCCATGAGAAACACGGGCTCTTTATTACGGAAAAATATTAGTAGTATTCAAGTATGAGTTTAGTATTGTTGAAAAACAATACTGTAACTAAATAAAGACTTAGTCTGTAGTATTCCAGGTTGGAATGTTCCAGAATAACTAGATAACTCGATGTGATTGCAAACAACCAAGAGTAATCATAATAAAGCATTTGATCAGCAAGGTTTGCAGCAATTTATATTGGTATTGTGTCAGCTGGATTCACTCCTGCTGTGTACTAGTGTAACATCAAAAAGAAAATTGTTTTGTTACATTTTACATTTTATTTTTCTTGTAAATGCCAAGAATGTTTGAGCTGAGTTGAGCTAACTGATGATTACATGGCCCCCTCTGTTTCATGTGGTCCCCTTTCCCTGATGGCTAGCAAGAATAATAGCATCTTACATTTCTAGAACAACTTCCATTCCCCCAAATTTCTTTTTTTGCATTAATTTTTTTCATTTTCTGCTGAAATATACTCATTTAAAGAAGAAAACTCAAAATGTCAAGAGACAACTGGGAGTGCAGAAGTGAATATCCTGTCCCATTAAAAAGGGGTTTAGATAGTCAAACTGTTCAGACTGTTCCAGAGCTAGCTGGCATCTTGTGTGCTTTCTATCACAAATGTCTTAGATCTTCAAAAAAAAAAGAAATAGGGAAAATAGTTAGAATGAGCTTGAACAGCCTTTCTGTTGTTATTCTGCTTTATATTAGTAAAAGCTCTAGTCAGTTGTTTTTAACTACCTCAGACTCCTCAAATCACATAAAGATTTCCTTATAGCTTACTAGAAAATTAGATTTGTACCTGGAAACTTATGGATGTCCTTTCTGTGAAGGAGTGCAGTCACACTCTATTAAAACAGAGATTTTGCTCCATTTCCTACAACAGAACACAGCATAAACTAAGCTAACGTTGTCATTGTAAATACAGATTATGAAAAAATTAATTGATTTAACTGGTTTGATTATCAGCTAGAACAACTGAGGGTTGGGGSTTTTTTTAGATAAATTCGTCTTACCATTTTTATATCTTCACCTAGCATATTCACTTAGACTAAGTAATTGTTTAGGGTTTTGTCCTAATTGCAGTTTCATATTTCTTACTAGGTTGGTAATAAAATATTTATTAAGGACAGATTTTTCTGATCTAAGATATATCAGACCATTCTATCTTCTGTTTGAATCTGATTGCTTTGATGACAGCAAATACATCTTTTTTTCCCTAAGAGAACTTGACTTCATCAAACGCCAGGAAGCTGAACGAAAGAAAATAGAAGATTTGGAGAAAGCACACCTTGCAGAGGTTCGAGGCTTACAAGCTCGTGTGAGTAGCATTTATTCTCATATCTGAAGAATATTGACAATTCTGACTGATATTCTGGGGAAAAAAAACCATCTTAGATACCTTAGGGGGGTGTCTGTGTGTGTTATGGGTAACACTGTGTTGTATTTCTTTCAGATACGAGACTTGGAAGCAGAAGTTTTCAGGCTAATGAAGCAAAACGGGAGCCAGGTTAACAATAACAACAACATTTTTGAAAGGCAGACATCTTTTGGAGAACTTTCTAGAGGAGATCCAGTGGAAAATCTAGATACTAAGCAAGTGTCCTGCCTGGATGGCTTAAGTCAAGGTTTGTTTGAACCAAACCAGAACTCCTATTAATATGTATGTAATAGCATGGTTATCATTTAGGATTTAAAAGAAACAATTAATAATGCAGAGTTGATGTTATTTTTCCAAAATTCAGTATCTAATGACAGCTGTATCAGGATTATACCAAAGAATGCCAATATAGAGTCCCAGAATAGTTGTACAATGTATATTCTTAAAGAAATGGAAGTGACTACGTGCTAATAAAGCAAAGATCATTATTGATTTCTGAAAGGTTTCAGTGGGATGACATCAACATTTAGGTTTAATTCAATACTTATGTTAATAAAGTAGGAGAAAATTTTGTGTTCTCCTGTGTTCCTAAATCTGTCCTTAATTACCCAACCACCAAAGATCAAACAAGAACAAAGTTACCAGAATGAGAAAAACAATGTTAAATCTACCATTTTGAATGGATCTCTGCAAGTTCTGATCCCGCCTTGTTACAGACATCAAAAGGAACCACGTAGGTGGCACTCACCATTTCTCAGGATGGAGCCTTTTGTGAATAAAATGCAAATTCTTTACTAGCACGTTAGTTAAAAAACTTATTCAGCTATAGCACAGCCTGATTGACAACATAGGACGTGTAAGACTTTGTTCTACATTACCAAAGAGCCAAAATTGGGGGCAACACTGTGGTCTGGATAGATGCTGTCAGCATGATGACTGTAGCCTTTACTTGTTTTGCATAGAAAAGATAATTCCCATTTTTCAGGCTGTGCCAGTGAAAATAAACAAATAACTTCCACAGCTTTAGTTAAAGTTCTGTAGTTGCAAGTGGCTCCTCACTGTTGAAGTATATACAGAATTAAAGGCAATTTTAGGTCCACAGCCTTGGAACAAAATTGTTTGGCGCAGGAGCAATACTTACTGTGTATTTAGTAACATCTGTGAAATCAGGTGTCGGAGGTGTTGGGATTCTGACAAGGGAGCACCAGACTGTTCCTATATAGATTTTCATTTTAAATAAACTGTAATATTATTTATTTCTCTGGTGAAAAAAAATGCATTACATTTCCGAATAAATCAGCTTCTAGCAAGCACAGAGATGTTTTATTAAAATTGATATTTTAGCAGTTATTTCATGTGTGGAGCCAAACTGAATATTGCTCTACAAACAAATCAGTATGAACTACATTTTTAACAAAGCATGTGTGTAAAAAAGAGCTAGTCCTGATGAAGTGGTATTTGGGTGATCTTCAGACCTTGTGGCATTGGTTTCCACAAAGCTTCACAGAGGTGTTTCTTTCTGGCAAGTTTATTATACTGAAATCTCTGAAGTTCAGAAAAGCATTCAGGATGACAAGAAAGTCTGTATTTCTGCCATAGAGACTCAGTAAGTGTTACAAAATATTTAATACTTAGAAACACTGTTAACAGAAACCCTTTCAGTAGTTTGCATGAGGAGAGGAAAGTGTGTTTTCTTTACCTGACTCACAAAAATAATGTTTACACTTACTGTTGTAACAATGTCAACACACATCCATGGCTCAAGAGCTGARATCCAGGTATTTCTAGATATAAAAAAAAAAAATTCTTTGTAAAATTATTTCTAAAAATTTGAAAATTCTTTATAAAGCATTAAAACTCTGCATGTCAGTACTTTCAAATTGTATTTTTCAATTGATAAATTTGCATGAAAATTTTCATTTTCCAAGAGCTGCCATTTTTCATTGCAAAAATGTTCCCCCAGAGAAATGTTACCAGTGTTCAGTACTTCTGAGAGTTAGAATAGACGATCTGTGAATTTAAATGCCTAAGTTTAACCACCTGAATACAAACACAAATTATTTGCTAGGAAAAATAGTCAATCAGCAGTGATTTTTTGAAAGCAGAAAAAGCATAGTTAGACCTTAGATTCCAGCCTGGATTTGTGTTTTTAACAAGAGAAAAAGAAAAGCCCTTTTTTAAAATGAAGAGATCCCTAAACATGCTGCAGCACTCTTTGACTTCCATATACCTTTGCCAGTAAATTCCATATCAAAGTCTCTGATTTCTGTCTCGGACAGTAATGTGGTGATACTTGCTCTGCAGAGAAAGAGCCTATGTCTTCATATCACCCTTGTGTAAACCTTTTAAGAAAAGGACTTGCATTGTCTAGTAATACTAATCATTAATAATTAGTGTATTTACTCATCACCCTGTGGATGTTTGCAGAGGAGCTATAAAGGGTGGGGGAGATGTCGATGATGTCTTGAAGGTGAGCAGACTTCCTCGGGGTGCAGTGTGTTGTGCACACTGTCTCTGTGGTGTTCGTGGAAGTGCTCCTGTCTCTTTTCTGGATTTTATTTGACGAATATAACACACGCTTCTTCTCGAGCCTCAGCATTAGGTTTCTGGGGTGGGACTGCCTGTATGCAGCCACATCCCATGATTTTTATTCTGAAGTTTGCAGGTCTGTCTTCCGTCAAAAATTCAYGTTATGAAAAAATATATATTTTAATTAAAATGATGCTAAGTATGGTTTTTGCTTCAGTGTGATCTGAAGTGTTTATTACATTCTTGCGTGGCAATAGATTTGGGAAGAACTAATGGATGCGACTTGACGGTCGTGTACATAGGAGCATAGCTGTCCCTGCCGCTGCAGGTGCTCTGGCYGTGTTTAGCATCATGCCAGACTGTACGACTCCTCGGGCTGTAATATAACCTCATACTGGGTTTGAGGGGCTGCCAGTAATGTCAGTGGAAGTTAGAAAGAGAAAATCAAAACCAGTACGGCCCACAGAGTTCTTCCTTTGCTTTGCTGGGGAATACTAGAAGCCTGAGGATTGTGTTTCTTTTACAAATCTATGACTTACTCTGAGAGTCCAGAAAAATAGCTAAAGTGCATTGTAGCTTTCTGGTTTAGTGGTCATGAGCTGTGTCTGCAGTAGAGAATCAAACTATTTACTGGAAGGAGTCAGTGGTTTGAAATCTAAACAGTTCAGTGCTGATGCTGACTTTGACAGTATTTGCTCATCTCTGTGCAAATGCCTGTTCAAGCCGCTTTGATGGCTATACATTCTGGGTGCCTTGGGATACCCAGGGGTGCATCAGTTCACAGAAGGAGATTCTGAAATCTATCAGCCTATATAATGGAAAAACAGCGGGAGGACAGGYGAACTCTTTCCTGCTCCACAGTGATACTGAAATAATTTCAGATGATAGCCCACTGGAGTCAAGTGGTTCAACTCCTGCTGAAAGAAAGTCTAATTACATCATCTCTGAGAGCAAAATAAAACCTTTTATGATTTTTATGTGAGATTTATCAGGCTCCCCAGTGGGTTGGGAGATCCCTAGACAAACACGTGGGTTTCGTGTTTGTGCCGGGGAGCAGCAAGGGCCGGCGGCTCCCTGTGGAAGAGGGAGCTGGGACTGAGAGTGACAGCACATGTGGCCAGGGCAGAGACCACCTGACAGCAGCCCAGTCCTGCTGCATCCAAGTGTGGCGAGCAGGGCAGGTCCAGTGATGGAAAACCGGGGTCAGCTGGGAGCCTGGGCAAGTTCATGGTGGTGAGGCAGGTCCGAGGGCAAGCCAGGAGGTCCGTCCGTGGGCTGTGGCTCAGGTCCGGGTCCACAGGATGCATGAGGGCGAGAGCCCAGCTTAAATGCAGCCTCTGCCAAGGAAGGAGCCCTTACTGATGCTGTGTRAGCTCTTCCTTTGCAGCAAGCTGAACCACGCTTAGGTACCTGTAGCGCAACAGAGAGCTGCCATTGAGTGCAAGCAGCCCAGCTCTGGGGTGGAGGGAGCACTAAGCTCCAGAACCAGGTGGTATTTTGCTTAAACAAGGCCAGTATGACCACTTAAGTGAGTAAGTGTTTGCAGTGCTATGTCAATAGTTTGCATAATTTCAGCAGTGAAAGGAAGGGATGTATGGAAGTGCATACACCTGAAAAAACAAATATAAGCAGTTCAAGTCATGGCAATGTGCAGTTATCCTGTCGAGTACTTACGGTGGAAACAAGTCAGACAATGCAAATGAYTCTGTAGTGTCATCTGTATGTAGAGTTCAACTCCTACACAAAGAAGAAAAACAAACTGGAAGTCTTTGTGGTGCTTTAAGACAACATAAATCTGCAAAAGTAAAAACGAGTTTGAATGAGTCTTACCCCTCAGTTATTTACTGGCATACTAACTCARCATGTGGCTCTGATTTCAAGAGGCAGTTTGAGCTGAACTGACAGATCATTACTGTTGAAATGGGAGACTCTACGCCATCCCTGCCTTTGTGCAGGCACCTGGTTCTACCTCCTCCATTGCCCTGTTCCAGCACTTACACACTTTTGTGCACACGCTGATTCACTGAAACAACAGAAGACCGACCTAAGAGGGAAGGAGGTTGGAGTATCAGACTAAAATTGGATAGTTTCTGCTGGATCAGTCATTTGAATCAGCAAGCTGCAGTCCAAATCCTGGGGCGGGGGTGGGGGGTGTCACTCGGAGCCAGGGGTTGGGGCAGCAAGAGCTCTCCATTTTGGTGGTGGTGGTTAGTCACTGAGTCGGTTCCACCCTTGGTGAAATCATGTTCTCTGACACTGAAGGTCAGGATCCCATGGAAAGCAATGGGAAAAATTTCAGCTTTGCTCAAGTTGGTCAGAGTTTCTTCATTGGCTTCAGTGAAGCTAAGATGTCTCTGTTTATATTTGTTTAAAGCAAAAATGACTGTAAGATCAGCTTCTAATTAATTAGTGTGTTATGAATTCAGTACTTAGACAAGTAAATAAATCTAACGGATTCTGGTTTGATTTGTACTGTGAGGATTGCAAAAAAAAAGAAGTTAAAGCTATGAAGAACCTTGTCTGGTGTAAAATGTGAAAACACCTTTTAAAATGTGTTTTGTCTTACTGCAGCTTTGTGAAATATTACATTTGCTGAAATACTCAGATTTCATTTGAATGGATGATTGATAGCTAAGAAAAGTGCAGTTACGTTAGCTCTATTTGTAGAGGCAAGCCATATATGCAGTGTTTAGTATACTTCGCTCACAAGACATTCAGGAATAGGGTGGCTTTGAACCTAGGCAGGTTAGGTGGTTTCATTGTTCCATTTTTTATATGAAATATTTCTCCAGTTTTCAAGTATCATGTAATGGTGTTTGGACAATAGGTAAAAGGGGGAGGATCTGAAACTGCTTTCCCTTTAAAACCAAAGAAATAGGTTTTCATGATTTTTCCAGCAAAATGTTATACGTACAAATACAACAGTGAGTAAGCATGAGAGTGACAGTGTTCAGCTCTTTTCTGATGGTGTATAAAAAYGATGCAGCACTGGGGTTTTGGGGTTTTTTTCCGTTTTGTTATTTTAAAGTACATATGGTAGAAGACAACATCTGCACAAACCCAGATGTTCAGAAAATACAGCAACTTTGTAGAGTTAAGAAGTGGGAGAGTAGAGTACATCTCCCCGCTTTCACCCAGATCTTCTGGTGACTCTGTTGGGTTTTGTTGGGATAATTACTGCTGCCTTACTGCAAATCTCTCAGAGAGTTTTTGAGCTATTAGATCAGGATAATGACAGATCTAACAGTCCACGTCCTGCTCTACACAATACAGTCGTTTTTCTAATCAGGGAGAACCAGAGTCCCTTTGCTCTTGTACAGATCATGGCCTTCTCATTCCTGTCTTGAACAGCTGTGATTCAGGGTGCCTTTCATGGACATTCTGGATGGATTAATTTCATTTCATTTTCACTGTCATGATAAACTTTATGCAACATCACTGACAGCTCGTTGCAGTGAAAATTTATTTCAGCACTCACGGGTTCTTCCTGCAAAGCTGTAACGCTACCTTGCTAATGATTTTGCCAAAACATGTTGCTGCTGGAAAGCTGAAACCGGACAACTGCAGTAGATGGTGATAATAACAGTAATGATCGCATCCTCTAGACTCGTGCTTAAGGAAAGGAGCTTGGCAGAGTGTCTTCTGATGTGATCCAAGTGCAAGTGAGGCAAGGCTGTATTTGTGTCGGGTCACTCATATCAATCCGTTTGTATGAGGGACCACGATGGTTGGTGCTAACACAGATGTTTTACTTGAGTTTACCTGAGTTTTATGTCAATTTTAAGGGTTTGAAGGAACTCTGAATAAAAGAGAGAAGAATCTACAAGAGGAGATAATGGTTCTGAGGACAGTGCGGCAAGGGAGGAAGTAACAAATGAGACTGCCAGGTGCTAATAAAAAGATGCTTTTACTTGCAGAAGGATTGGAGTGAACAATTGGGGCATCTTATTTGTATTGTCACATAGAACTTTGAACAACAGATGTCCTCAGAATCCAGAGGAGGGCTGGGATTCCTCTCTGCTGTCCCCTCCTGACAGAGATAGTGTGATAGAGTAAGCAACCTGTTTCACTGTAGGTCCAAAGGAATGAGTTTAACACTTGTTCATAATCCTGTGAAAGGTTGCGTGTAAAGCAATCCAGTCGCAAATGATTTTCTGATTATTTGGATACTACCTGTATCACACTCTGTGCGCTACTGACTGCAGACATTGCTTGCTCGTAATTTGCACATATTGTACAAGGTTAGTTTGGGGGACATTCAGTACAGGAGAGAACAAGTCATGTTCTTTAAATTTGTAAGCCGTTCTGATTATGATAAAATGTAGAGCAGCCTGAGGACTGCTCTAGATATTTATTCTGTAATTTGACGAGCAGCCTGCAAAACTGGTGAAGTTACAAGGGAAATGCTTAGTGGGGCAGCTGTGGGAAGAAATGGCAGTCCAATCCCTCAAGTAGCTTAAAAGGGCAGGATTGGGGATAAATGAATTGGTCCCCTGGTCAAATTGGTATATTCATCCAGATGCTGAGAAATGTCTGTTAGAGAGCAGTGAGATGAGGATTCCTTTGCTTTATGCCCTGATGGAGGAGAGCTCTCTGCAGGCCAAGCACATGCAGGTCCCTCTGAGGGAGTCTTAAGTGGACCTGCTTTCTGGGCTAGTACAGCTGGTTTTGTGTGGTCCTTCACGTCACAGTGGGAATCATTTGTTGAATTTTTAAATATTTGCAGTTGATTCTTTGCTATGCACTTACTGGATCTGTGTAGATAAACTTGTTAATGGTTTATGCAAATAACCTTTTTTTTTTTTTGCATATGTACTTTAACAGTTAYGAAGATACAGGTACAAGTAAAACATGCAAAATGCATGTACTCGCAATTGCAGGTCCTGTCTCGGGAGTAGTGAAAGATTCTTCTGTTAAATAGCTTCAAATCATGTTTCCGTACAGATTTCAATGAAGCAGTGCCAGAAACGGAGAGACTGGACTCCAAAGCTCTGAAGACTCGAGCTCAGCTTTCAGTGAAGAACAAGAGGCAGAGGCCTTCTAGAACAAGGCTGTATGATAGCATCAGTTCAACTGATGGAGAGGACAGCCTTGAACGAAAGGTGAGAAGGACTCTACCCTCTCTTTCAGGCTTCCTGTGGAGTGCTAGATTGCCCCTGTAAGTCATTTCATCCTCTGTCTTTGTCCTTTCATTGTAGCACAGGCAGTATTTATTCCTCTGTGGCCAGTATGCTATGAAAGTCCTTGAGTGATGTGCAAGTCCAGTCTCCTTTGAGTCAGCACACCTGATTTTTTGGTTTTATTGTGGTTTTTTTAACAGGAATCCTGGGCTTTCTGATTTATGTGTGCTTTATAATGCAGAGTGGGTCCTTTCATTTATGCAGGAGGTGAAAGGAACTTGAACCGTGCATTTCTCTATTTGTGAATTTGTTAACACAATCGATATATTCACTCGTCGTTTTGTCCTACTCTGCCTCCCGTCTGAAAGCAAATACCAATAAACAGCACTGTGTGTGGTTTGGCATGAATTGCTGAAGCGTTTCATACAAATAGAAGGCTAAATAATGAATAAAAGAATTGCATGTTCAAAGTAAACCTTACTCTGATTGGTTACTAAGTGGTATAACCTGCTTTATAATCTCTTATACCAACAGCCGTCAAACAGTTACAGTAATCCCATGCACATTTCAAAATCACCACTGCCCTTATGCATGAGAGCATCCTCACCAGCATCAGACTCTGGTGCTTCCTCCCTCTCCCCCGTGGCTAGCAGTGCAGCAATCTCACTTGACAACCTAAGTGAAAACCAGGAAGAAGGACGGCACCACAAAGGAGGTGTCCTTTCCCCGCAGGCTCGGGGAGACACTCCACTTTCCTCTCCTTCAAAATCTGGGCACAGCTCTGAAGGATCTCCTTTGCATCACCCAGCTGGCAGGAATATTTTACAGGATAAAGGTATTACTATTTTTTACAATAAATTGATGCATCATTTTGCTCACTTACATCTACTTTATGAACTTCCATTGTGTTGGACCTTAGCAACTAGAAGGCCATCAGCTCATAACTTCTTTTGTCTACCTGGAAGTCAAAAAATTACAAATGACCTTGTATGATGGTATAAGAAAACAACAAAGTTTAAAATGAGATCGGGAACTGCTTCCTTTCTTTTTTTTTTTTTTCCTTAGAACTCACTGAAAAAGCTAGGGGGAAGTTGCCTTTAAGAAAATCTTGTATTTTGTTTTAAAAAACCAACATTATTGGACCTTGAGACATTTCTGTATTAGAAACATGCTTAACACGGTGTACTTACTCGAATTATGTGATTTTGGCACTGCTAGGTGTTTTTTTTTGGAGGGTGGGGAAAGGAGTGTAAAGCAAGAATAACAGATTGTAGCTTTTAATTCCTGAGAGGCGGCACAGTCTAGATTAAACAAGAAGTTAGTGTCTGGAGACTCTTCATTTACAGAAAAAAAATAATCAAGTATTGTTGGGGAGGTTGGCTGCATTGTTATTTATTTAATTCGGATTCTTTAAATGTAAATTGGATAAAACATGATGCAATCATACTTAGCTCAGGTACATGTCTCAGATACCAGTTTATTAAATGCGTTAACAATACGATATGGCACAGACTACTGAGCCCTCCTTTTCAGATGCCTTGTGAAGTCAAAATTCGCATTTTACACAACTTCAACATTCTTAGCTATGCACCTTGCATTCTCTAACTGTCACATAAACTGAAATATGTGATAAAAATTGTTTATAAGTGAGGACTGCGGGAATAGGTCTGGATAGGCTCATAACAGACTTTGGCTTACTTAAATTAACTGGAAAGAACAATTTGTTGAGGATTTTTGTTTGTCTGTGTGTCTGAAAAGACTTGCCACTGATTTACAACCTATATTTTCTTCATCTTCATATAGGGCTTTCACACAGATTCCTAAAAGACAGATTAATGAAGTTACGTTGAATTTAGGATAGGTTAATATATGCTAGCATTTTTACATGGGTTCTGAAATTGCTGGTCTAACTGTATAGTTTCTGATTGTATAATTGATAATGAATCAAAGTTAAATTCAATATTTGAGTTTTGCAAGTAAAAATAAGGGTGTGAACATAAGAATGTGACTTTCCAAACTCGTACTTCAGCTTGAGTGTATGACTGGTTTATCAGTGAAGTCATAAATTCTGCATTTCCAGCTGATGTATGAAAAATATCTTGATAAAAATTTAGTGGAGACTAGCCTTGTAGTGTAAGGACTAGGGTATTATATTCCACTCWCTATGTCACTCTTTCCAATTTAGGTTTGAAAAATAATCTCTGTCTAAATATTGGTATCACGCTTTCCCCACTGTGACCGCTAAGTAAACAACCAGCGCTTTCGGGTGTATCCAGATTCTGATGAGTACATGAAAATTAAAGCAGAGCAATTTAGCTTCAAATGGAAAATTTGCATTTAATAAGTCCTGCAAAACAGAAATATCCTAAAGCAGTTGTTTGGCAACAAGTGTTGTAGCGATACTACTTTAATTGATTATTAATTTGGCTGTCAAACTCTTACGGGTCAGAAGATAAAAAAGGCCGTTGTATTTGTTCTGTGTGTTCAGGTAGGGCCTTTTTTAGAGATGGAAAGAGAGCACATCTGTGGACACGTGTGTATCCATTGATTAATCTCTCTTTAGCAAAAGTGAGCGTTCGCAAGCTCACACTTGTCTTTTTTTTTTTTTTCTTATGAGATCCTGCAGTGTTGTGGGAAGAGCTGAAGTGGCATGAGATCAGTTTCATTGGAAAATGATGAGGAATTTTGCTTGTTCATCTTTTAAGCACAACTTTTTCATGTAAGCGTAGGATTAATTTATTTTCTTCAGTTCTGTCTGTTTTGTGTGTCCTTTGACAAGGCAGCTGAGGTGACGCCTATGGGCAGTAGTCTGCTGATGTGAGGCTGGCTGCAACTGTTTTGTGACCTTGGGGAAGAAAGTTAGGTCTAGTCTCCTTTCACATCCATCAGCCACAGATTACTTACACCAGCTCCTTGAGGCTGAAAGTGATGGATTAAACGGCTTTTGTGTGATTTATTCTGAGGAACCGGCTCTCCCTCACCCTCTCTGAGGAACTACAAGGAGTCAGGGAAGATGCACCCATCCAGGGTGGTCAAAGTCTCCTCCTGCCCAGGCAGGGCACCTGCAGCCCTGGTTCGTGGCCACTGCCATGTGCCAAGCATTCCATATCTCCATGCCTGCGAGACCCTGTAGATTCAGATCTACTCTGCCACTGAAGCTGGTTTTGGGACCTAGCCTATCCATCTTCCACTGTATGCCATGGCCAGCATGAATGTTTTCCCCAGCAAATTGTCATTATTCAGAGGGCCCTGGCTGGGCCAAGCTGCGTGTGAGTGGGAGCATAGTGATACAAGAGGCCAAACAGAAATTTGCTATACGAGGTAGCTGCTATGTGTCCCTACTGAGCTCTCCAGATTATTTCTTCTGCTACAGCACCAAAACCTCCAGCTACTAAATGCATTCATTATTCGCCCACAAAAGCAGTGTACCTTACAGTTTCATTTACTTTCATTAAGAAGTTTCTCAAAAAAGCCCACCACCCCCTGGCCCCCAAGCCCCACTTGCCTGTGAATAGCTAGTGTGAAAATAAACATTATGAGTTTTATTCTTGGAAGTGGCAATTTTGACAGTGGTTAAAAGAACAGTATGCGTTAAAGGTGAAAGAGGAACCATAAGAGAAGACAGGAGAGGAGCGTGCACAGTGTAGGGTTGATGCAAAGTGTGCATTGCCTACAGTTCTCCTCGGCCCCCCGGGGGAATGGATTTCTTCTCAGGAGACTTCGCYTCGCTTTTGTCATTCTTCATATTACTTTCTTTTTGTTTGCTTTTTTGGCATGAGGTTACTTGTCAGTTGTTCTTGAATGTTTTTTTTTAACATAAGAACTTGTGATCGTAGAAATAGTATGGGTTTCAAAGTGTGGGCATTGCAAGAGGCTTATTTTCCTGCTTTTTCCAGGATTTATGAACCAGTTGTGCACTGAATTTTTTACTTGAATGAAAACTTGGCCAAATATTATCCACAAAGCAATGTACAAAGTTCTGTACACATAATTGACTGTCCTGTGACAGTGCTGTGGTATTTTGGGTTAATTCTGAGGGCTTAATTTATGTCAGCTACAGTAGGAGAAATCCACAAACCCAGCAGTGCTTTCCGTTACAAGTCACTGTACATCTGAGGTCACATTGTAAAAGTCATGAAACCACAAGTGACATGAATGACTGACCTTCATTTGCTTCCTCTAGAGTATTTGGGGACACTCTTTATGTTTAAGAATGACAGAAACTGTGCCTGAATTTTTCAGCTGCCATGTGTTTTCTTTTAGTTTCCATATAGATTTCACAGGATGTTTTGCAGACTCAGATTGATTGTTTTGGCTTTATAGGTACTGCAGGCTGTTTCCTTTTTAGGCTTTAACAGTGTTTGTAGAAGAGATCAAAAATTGGTAGACGTCTCAGGGAAAATTTATTAACTAAGCTACTTTTAATTCTTTTTTTTTTTTATTCAGAATGGTTGGCTTTCAAGTTAAATGTTTATTTTAACAAAGATGTTCAAGCTAAACAGATAACTGTTACCTAGCGTGTCCATCATAAAAGGTACCCTTGGCTCCCAAGTTCCAGACAGTATTTCGGGAGTCATTTTGGAACTAAAGCATACATACCATATGAATTCTGTAAAAAGAAACTTAAGCGGCTACTGCTGAGTTTAAAAATGGATTCACTGTAATGTTTACCTGTAAATCTTTTGCGTTGTTCCACTTACTACATATTCATTAAAACTTAACCAAAATTAACTTTTCATTTTCTTCAATTAAAATAAGATTTCTTCATGTGTATTTTCAAATTCTGAAAGTATTTATTTATTTTTATTCCTCTTCACTCCATCTTCTTAAAAATGAGAAGAACTCACCTAATTAAATTGTGTACTCACACATGTGTACATGTATGCGTATCTAATTATGAAAAGATATACAAACTGTTCTGGATGGAAAATGGAATAGCTATCAGCAGCAATTAAAAATAATAATGTACATTCTTCCGTGTACAAATGTATCCTAGATGGTGCCACATGTGCTCAGGCAGCAAGAACAACTAGCCCTATTATAGGGCATACAGAAAAACTAAGGCGAAAACTTGCAGATCTTGGGTAAGCATTTTGTTATTTAAAATACCTTTTTTTTTTCATTAAAAGGATTGAAAGTAAAATTTCAAAGATGCTTCCTGATGTTTTCTAATATTCTTGTAGGGCTCCCTTGAGAAGGAGTTCAAACAAGGGCAAGAAGCGGAAAGAGAAAGAAGCCATTAGGGTGACCTATGGCAGTAGGTATGGGTAAAAGATTGAGGATGCAAGAAATGATGATATGCCAGAAACATTGGAAAAATGTAATCATCCTAGCAGATGGGAACATTAACAGTCCCACTGACTTCCTGTAAATAAGTGTTAAGCTTTGAGATAACCTTCTGAGCTTACAAATCTAGATTTCTTAACTAATGAAAAACTAACATATAATCTAAAAATACTGGGAGGCTTATAATATCATGGCATCACTAGTACTGTTGCATCCACTAATGGGATTTGCAGAAATAGGTTATCAGAGCTGGCCTACAAGATGCACACACAGTCAGTTAATAATACCCATGAACCAGAAATCTTGACACATTTCCACGTATTTTTTTGAAAAGTCCCCAGAGTGAGGATGGGCAGCAGCTGTTTACTGCAGCTTCATGGCACCCACACCAGGAATGCTTTCAGAAGGGTTTTTGTTTCTGAAGATGAACATCAGAAGTTGAAAATAGATAGAAAAAATGCTGACTGCATTTGTCACATCATCAACTCTCAGGGAAGGAATTGTGAATTTCTTGTGAGATCTGATGAGACCACATCACCAGCATCTGGACTCTGAATAAATATATGAATGTTCAAAATGGCAGGAAGCAATCTTCTCTGCAAAAGCTAGTGTAGATTTTTCCTGAAGGTCTCTCCTCACGTACTGATGAGTCTGACAAGATCACAGCTACAGGAGGTGATACCTGGTTCCAGGTATGAAAGACAAGTTAATGTCAGGAGTGCTAAGCAAACTTAGTATGTTCCAAAAGTCTAGAAGGGACATAGCAACTCAAAAACTCTCTGCACATAAAACAATGCCAAAGACAACCTACATGATAAAAGAGCTGTCGGAAGAAAGCAAGCCTTGAATGCTAGTCAGAAAATCATTGTGGTGGAAAACCAGTATGTAGCTGTTTGTGGAGTTTTGCTGACAGTCTAATATAGGGAGACCCAGTGACCAGTGTATTGTGTAGCTCTGTAAAATCAGAAAAGCCAAAGAAACCTTAGACTTCTGACATACTCCCTCAGGCACACTGTACTGAAGTGCAATGTTCTGTCTCAGCATACATTTGTACATTTGTATCCTGCAAATATCTGGCAGGATCTTCAGTGATCTTAGGCGGCAGTTGTCGCCTCTGCGCTGGTGTTAGAAAACCTGTTCCAGTTGGTTCCACTGGTGTGTCTGCTTGCAGTGTGACCTGGAGGTAGTGTTAGTCACTGCTGGATTTCCCTAGTGACAGGGAGAGATTTGTTAAAGCAAATTCTCTGCACCTCTSTGTAGCTGGGATGCAGCTAGTGCCCTTAGCAGGGTATTAAACATCGCGTAGCATTTAAATACCGAGCCACAGGATGGCGGAAATGAATGTGTACTTGTTTGTAAGAACTCGATATGTTCCTTATACCAACATAGTATGTTACAGGTGTTTGTGAGATCCCATAGGTATCTTCCTTAGACAAAGCAGATCTCAGCATAGAGAGATCAGTTGCTTATTAGACCATTTGATAAATCAGTTACTTGTATTGTTTGTTAGTATTTCTGAGTTTGGATATAGTTACTAAAAGCAAATTTTAATACTGCTTTCAAAGTCAAAATTCATAAGCATTTGTAATTCTCACTGTGCCTTTGTAAACTGGAATGTTATTATTTCAGTATAACTTTTTAAACACCCATTGTCACTTCCTTTGTTACTAACTCCAAAGAATTTGCCTCAGAAGAAATGTGAGGATGTTTTCTCTACAGTCCAAAGCTGTATGAGCTCTTTGACAGAAGGAAGATGATGATCAAAAGACAACATCCTATTATAATTATGTCCATTACAGCAACTGATGGATGTACAATTAATCACGCTGTCAGATGGATGTTGCATGCATTATTTTGCCATTGCCAAAAAATAGCACTCAGGATGTGTAAATAAAATCCTGAATTATTTCCTAAGACAACCACTGATGTTACATATGTAAAAAATTCCCCATTTAAGTAAGAAGCATATATTCCACTGCCTGAAGCTAGGCGATTCAGGAAACATCATTTGTTTTTTCTTTCTACTTTCAAGCAAGATTAGAGGATGAGGGAGGAGTACAGGACTGGGTCAGATACATCTACCTTTCTTTATGTAGCTAAAGGGAGGGAGGATTCTTCTGCTTCCATGAGTGGGGGCCCTTTGACAAGCTCAGTTTCATCCATATAGAAAAGAGGCTTCACAATATACAAAGCTCTAGTGATTATGTTAATAATGATTTAGAAGCTGTCCAGAAGGTAGAAGTTGAGGGGAGATTTACGTATGTGCAATTTACTGGTGGCTGCTAAGAGCAGTAGAAGTTTAATGCTCTGAAATAGTAATATATACATTGATAAAATAATATGAGAATATGACATATGTTCTTTGAGGCAGACATTTTGCATAGTTATTTTTAATTTACATTCTGTACTGTTGGTATGATATATTTAGCAAATAATTTAGGCATTTTATTTTATAAGTGTTACCTTTGCCTTGATCACATTATCCACTGAAGTCTTTGTTACTACAAAGCTGAAGAAGCTGATAATATCACATAGGTGTTTATTTAATTTTTATATGAATATTTTTATTAAAATCAATATAATAATACTCTGTCAGTATTTAGCTGTTGAAACAAAGGCACATCTCCGTAGATGGATACAGAAGCACCTGATTCATTCTGCCTGTGCTTGAAATCCAAGCCAGACCTTCTCTGGGAACCAGAGCCCGCTTGGGTCAGTGCTGAGTCTAATCTGTTTAATCATGCTAAGATACCACTGGGGCTCAGAAATGCACCAACACAACATGTGGCTTCTTGACTGGAGCTGGTTCACATCCAAACGGCAGGAGTACGGGCATTTTCAGCTGGGGTCTCTCTCCGTTTGCTGGGTGTATGTTGTCTAAGAGAGCTTGCATTAGAAAAAGAATCAAAAGAACCCACTTTTTTCTTCTTTTGCAGAAAGAGAGGTTTCAGGCATGCCCCTACCAGCTGCGTGCTAGTCAGTTCTTTAGTCACAGTTACAGGGGATGTCACTCTTTTTACAATTAACTGCCTCTGTAGCATTTTGTTTTCTCTGATTTTATAATCTAACACATGCTCCTGCTCCTTTCTCTTAAACAGGACTGCCAGAGAGATGCTGCAGAAATCAGCAAACAGTAAATCTTTAGCAGAGCGATCCTCCTCTCTCTCACACTGTGTACCATTCACATGGTATGGAGAGAGTGGCAAGGGATCCAATTCTTCTAGCAACCTGCCATCACCTACCAGCTCAACTGAACCTTCCTCTGAAAATATAAGTCCAGCTAAAAAAGGGTCAAAGGTAGAAAATAAAAACTACCTTATTCCCACTGTGTTGAGTGGCATWATTGGCTTCATGTTTCTGGAAAAAGAACAGGCCAATATGTGACTACTACAATAAACAGTGCATGGTGTTCATTGTACGGTAAAAGCTCATCCGAACAGAACATCTCTGTCATTGTACCATTTCACATTCTACTTTTTTACTCTGTCTTAATGTATATTAATTCAGTAAACTAACTGTGTTGTGCTGTACTGTAACAAAAGCAAGTGGTGCCAGTGGAAATTAGCATTTGGATCCACTGAACAAATGCTAGATTTGTGTATTCAATTATAGATATTTTCTGCATTCTTCAGGACTGATTGTGGGAATAACTACCCATGTTCAAATGAGGTGTTTGCAAGAGAAGAAATGCTGTATGCCGTCAGTCATCTGCCTTTTTTCCCCCAGTAGTGAAATCTGTTTGTCATGCATGCTGGATGTTGGATTTAATTCTCTATATGAAGATGCTTGAACTGTAAATATGAACTATTGCAATTTAATACATCTGTGTGATTCTTTTCTATGTGCATGAATGTTTCAGCATGATAACTCCTTAAATAACTCTTAGTTATAGTAATATACTTAGCTTTTTAATGTTTATTTTCACTTCTGGAAAATATTTCTCTGCCTGTATCTTCTTATAACTTGTAGCAGTTGACTTTTTATTTGGTCTAGTAAAAAGAAACAGATATGGTTCTCAACTTTATGTACAGGAATAAGAATCAGAAATCTAATTTCTTTGTCTTTTACAAACACATACGTGTACATAATTGCAGTTTCCACAGGCATTTCTTAATCTTTTGGTGCCACAAGCTGGTCATACCTTACTTCTGCTGTGCACCAAGCTATGCAAGGTCATAGCTGTGCTTGGGTTACGGTAGGGAGAGCAACACAAGGCTGACCAGTCCCAATCAGACTGACAGAGAAGACCACAGATGAAATCTCTGAAGAGTAAAGAGAAACTAATTGGTTACCTGGTTTCTTTTGAAAAAGAAAGATGAAAATTAGACATGTAAATCCTATTTGTGCCTTTAAACAAACATTGTATAAAAATAATTTTCAAATAGGGAGAAAAGCACCCCCTTTTACAGTTCGTATCAGGTTGAGGGTTTTGGGCAGCGGGGGGGTGGGGGGGTGTCCTGCTATCATAATTATTAGGCCTTTGCTATCTTGTGTTCTTCTTATAGCAAATTAAATTTTAAAGTCTTAAATTCATCATAAGGCTGAAGCTTGCACAAAATAGAGGTGAAAGAAAAATCAGAGTACTTAAAAAAGAAGAAGATGTTCTTCACACAACAGGAGGTAGAGCTGTTGAACTCCTGGCCTAAGAACGCTGTGGGGGCTAGGAGTTTGCGTATTAAGGAAGTTGCTCGGATTTTTTCCCTTCTATAAAGAGTTGAGGAAAAGCAGAACAAATTCTAAGCGTAGGTGTGAGAAAACTGATCACAAAAACATTTTGATGTTCTCTGTAAAGATTGCGAGCTCTTAAATTAGCAGCTCCTATACTGCTATTCAGAGTCTTAAAGCACAGCGTGGTACCAATATTTAATTGAATTTCCAGCAAAACTGAGGGGACCAACACTTGATATTTTTGGAAGACTTCTTGTTTTCAGGAAAAATAGGCCAGGTATCTTTGGGGGGGATAAAAGGATAACTTTTTTAGTGTTGTTTTTGGTTTTGATGTTTGGATCCATTTTTTAAAATTGAATGTGAAAGGTGAATTGAATTTGATATTCATTTAGATGTTAGAGTAGAGATTAGAGATCTCTGTATCATCAACTGTATATTCAAGTTAAATGGAATATCATGGTGTCCTTAATTTTTTATAGATTTTGGTTTTTTATGGTTCTCAGTCTAATGTGAAATACTTGTTAGTTTTTGTCTTCTTCTGATGGTAATTTTGCTGTATTGCTGGGAAATATGTGCATGCTTTTGCTATTCTTTGCTGTAAGGTGTGATGTCTGTCATTGCATTGTTATGAAAAAACAGGGTTTGTTTTATGGTTGTTAGTTCAGTAAATAACATTCAATATCCAGAGATCTCTTTTACTTTCCATTTCAGTTTTTTCTAAAGGTATAGGCAAAGAGGGAGGATCCTTTCACTTTTCTAGGAGATTATTTGAGACTCAGAAATGGATTCACAGGATATTCTCCTTTCTCTTTCAATAGCAGTTTTCACTTCTCTCTGCTAATTAATCCTCTGTCCTATTCTTTGTGCTCCTGCCTGTGCTACGCTTGTCCTAAATATTTGGAGGACAGTAAAGTGCTAATGATTAACCCATGGAAGCAGTAATTTAGCTCCAGGATGAGAGCTAGTATCTTAAGAGGGAGTCTGGAAATTGCTTTTGGACATCTTTGCTATTCATTGAGGCATTAAGCTGGCAAAGGTGTCTCTTGAAGTACACAGTGGTAAAAATACTGTGTATTCTATAAATATTAGCAATGCTCAAAATTAGGCTTCCTCATGTGTATTGTAACTGGTTTGGTAAATGTTTGAAATAACTCCTGAACTATGCCACCCTGGAAGATAGAAAGCAAATTTCCCTTTTAGATGCATGTATGAGATCGTTTGTTCATTCTAACTCATCTTTTTCTCCACAGAATTTCACATTCAACGATGATTTCAGTCCCAGCAGCACAAGTTCAGCTGATTTGAGTGGTTTAGGAGCAGAACCTAAAACCCCAGGTTTCTCTCACTCCTTAGCACTGTCGTCAGATGAGGTATGCTGATAAAATTGTTTAAGGTGGGAAATAGCTGTTTTCTTTCTCTCATGGAATTTTGCTTGATAATTACTCAAATAATAAAGCGATATTTTTTAGGCAGTAGAATGGGAGAATAAAATTAATCTTGGTTTCTAGATTATGATTATTGTTGTTCAAATAATAATGACTTGAAATAAAGGTCCTGTGGTATTATCGTAGGAAAGTAGAATGCAGTTGGTTTCCTAAGAGATGCTATATCCTTACACATTTTGATACATGTGGACTAAATGTACATGTGGACCCATATATATATACACATACACTAAACTAGACATAATTGAGACAACTTTGAAATAATAAACATACAGTAGAGTTTGGTAAATATAGTTGATATGTAAGGCACCTTCACCTAGACTAATTTTTACCCTGATACCTTAAAATAATAATGACCTGTACMTGCGGTAATTGTGTGTTACTGTACATGAATATATGTATATTGATTAGAATTTATATGTGTTAATCCACTTTGCATTCTTTGTGCTTGCCTTGCACAGTGGATTTGAATTCAGTTACTTCAAACAAGAGTTTTTTTGAACAATGATAATGTGAAAAAACGTTCCTAACCCTGTAAATTGGTGACATAATTGAGCTGAATATAATATATTGAAAATACTTTTCTTAAGATACTAGTTTTGTAACTGAGTTGTCAGTGAAGTTGCACAATTTGACAGTAGCTGACAACATGTCCTATGGACTCAGGAAACCTGTGCCTTTGTTGTTCTACAAACACTCCCTAAGAACTTCACATTTTTCATGTGAGGTTTGAGCCAGGGTTTGTTTCTAGAGAGGAGGAACTTGAAGTATCTATGTCTTATTTTTTTTACAATAGTTAGGTTTGTTCTGTTACTGCCTGCATGCTTTGCATGGGTTTAGAGAATGAGAGCTGTTCCGTGCAACCCCATTTGCCAAAACACAAGTCTACAAACCCAGCCATTCTTTAGAGGTTACTTACTGCAGATAATAAAGGGCAAACATTTATAAGAATCATAGGAGAGTGCAGACAGGTCTGTATATTCTATAAATTATTGAAAAAAACAAAGTCATCATTAGCACTCTATTTAGTGTTAATACTATCTTGGTAATACATTTCATTCTCTTACCATGTTTCATTCCCCTTATATTATGTATTTTATTGTGACAATGCCCTGTTCCCAGTGGTATTGAATTAAAAGCTTGAAAATGCTTTCATTTTGCTTGTTCAGCTCTCTATCACTCCTAAAATATCAAGCCTGAAGAGGTCTATAAAAGTGAATGTGTTTTCTCTGTCTTCTGCTGTGTGCCAAATTGCAGCCTCCAAATCAGGCAGCGTGTTCAGCAAGAGCTGCTGTGGAAACCTCCACAGACACCCTGGCAGGGGATTAGGCCAGCATTGCTCTTCAGCCTTTCATAGCGTATTGCTGCAGGCACGCCTTCGCTCAGGCTTCTCTGGCAGATCTGACATGATTATTTGAAGGAGATGAAAAAAATCAAAGGGTGGGGAGGGAACCCAGTTCTTGCAGGTTGTTCACTAATTAAGGAGCTTTTGCCCTTGCAACTGGTTCTAGGGCGTCACAACCAGGAACTCCAAGGGGGGTTCATTGACACAGTCTCAGGTTTAGCTGCCAAATCATGTGTGTGCTGAGCTTTCAACATAACCTCTCTGCTTCTGGAAATAATTTTTTTTTAAAGAAATCTCTTTGGTTTTGAGTAGCCATATCTGTTTGCAAATCTTGGTGCTGCCCTTGCCTGAACTTTTACATGCTGTTACATGTTCTGTATTTTGTTTCTATAATGCTTTTCTTTCCCATTTCTTCGTTGCTCCCTCACTCAGAGCCTGGATATGATTGATGATGAGGTGAGATACTAGTGTGCTGTTGTGGTGAATTGTGTGACCATCGCGTGGCAACGTATCGTCTCATTTGCAGATTCACATTGCTTGTTTTATGGTGTTGTGTGGCAAACCTCCTTGTTCAAGCAGAACACGCAAATGTCACTGGCTCCTCTCTCCTTGTCTCGAGTTCCCCTCTCCTTTCTGCTAAGAGTTTTCAAGGCCATAGCAAATTGCAGTTTTTGCGGTACGCTGAAAGGGGGAGGAGGGTCAGTGTTAGAGCAAATCCACCAGGCCAAGCATCAGCTGCACTGAGCTCCTGCTGACGATAGGAGAAGGAAGACATAGCGCTTAAACGGTCTCCTCCCCAGCCCTGAGAACTGGACAGCCAGAAGCTGAGAGCGCTCCCAGCATCATCTAACCCAGTGTAAAAGCTGCTCTAACAGCAGACAGCTGCTGCAGCCTGTAGCAGCTGCTTTGCTGCCCACGGACAGATTAGCTTTTGTTTCAGGCCCTGCCGACATATCCCTGGGTGGAATAAAGTGGCAGAGCAGGGACAGGGGGGCTGCTCCAGCAGCTGCCGCCCCACCTGCCCCTCCTGGTGCTGTGCTTGTGCCCCCCGCGGCAGCAGCGGCGCAACGTGATGAGAGCAGGGCCAGGGCTGTGGGATCGCTGTGTGTTCCTTACCGCTCCTCTGTGTCACCTCATAGTCTTCCATAGATAGTATCAGTCTCACTGGCTGTTTGATGTCATCACTTTGAACTTTAGAGTGGTTTACTGAGGTTTTTTTTCCCCTCAATTTCTTGGTTTATAGCTTAAACACATCATAAAGATCTGTGAATGAGCCTGGGAAGTGGAATGCAGAATTCATTGCATCCTTTAGAAACGCTCTAATTTGAAGGATAAAAATCTTGCGAGGGATTGGGAGCATACCTGTTTTGAATTATGCCACCTGGCCATTTCAGTCCCTGTCTGGGTTAAAAGGAATGCCAGTTCCTTTTTCTTCTTCTATTTATAGGTAGAAGACTTTTTGGGTACCTTGTACCAATTCTTAGATATCTGGTTAGATACAGATGTAATATAGCATTGTGAAATTGTAGTGTAAAGATAGTACAGAGACCTCCGCTCTGATGCTGGCGGTTTGTACAGAAAAATGTTGTTACTCATCCCTGTTACCCTTTTAATAATAATGCAGCATGTTTTTGTCACAGATCCTTGACGATGGACAGTCTCCTAAGCACAGTCAGTGTCAGAGTCGTGCTGTTCAGGAGTGGAGCGTGCAGCAGGTTTCTCACTGGTTAATGAGCCTGAACCTTGAACAGTATGTTTCCGAATTCAGTGCCCAAAACATTAACGGGGAGCATCTCCTTCAGCTGGATGGCAGTAAGCTCAAGGTAATTGACTGACTGGACTTCAAGACTAACTGTAGTATTTGTTGTCAGTTCAGGTAGTCTTAAAGGAAGTAAGAATTCGGCCAGAAAGCAGTGAATCCCTGTGTGTGGAGTAGTGATAGGCTAGAATAATAAACAGCATAAAGCCACAGCAACACTTTAAGAAATTCCCATATGCACTTGGATTCAGAAGCTTCAGAAATAGAGGGCATTTGCTTTGTGAAAACTCTGGGTGTATATAATGTACCCATATTTGCATGCGTAAATCATATAGCAGCATGTATAAGTGGTATTTGCATGCACGTATTTCTCATCCAGCTCTATTTTTCAAAAGGGTAATTCAGAGAAGACAGTAAATAGACATACATCAGAAGTAGCAACAGAAATGGATTAGTGGGATACTGGAGGCATAAGCTGATACCAATTGTGCTATGTTAGAACTAAATACAGTTTTGATGTATAAAGTATGCATTGTTTCTTCTAGTGAAAATATGAGCCTACTTTTGTCAAAAATAATTACAGGAAGGAGTTGTGGGAATCTCAGCAGATCTGAAAGACCAAGTTTGGTTTTTCCTTTCTGAATTTTTTGCTAGCATTTCACTAACTCTGGGAGTTTTAGAAGAGAGCAAGTGAACTTTTGACTAAGGCGTAGCAGTGAGAACTGGGGAGTCTTGTTCTATATAGACGTAGATGACCTCAGGCAAATAGTTTAATCTTTATTTGCCTCATTTGATCAATGAAATCAACATTGGTGGTGGCAAAGAGATCTAATTCTTTAATATTCTGGAAGTGGAAGGCATGGGAAGTAATACAGAAGTGTATTACGTACACATCAGTAATGTCTCAAATCTGCTTAGCTGTTACAGTCTTTTACCTAAGAAGAGTTATTACTAGAATATGAAAAAAATTGTGATAGGTTAAACTGTATGAAATTCTTTTTCTTTTTTAATTTTGTTTTCCCCACCTCAGGCTCTTGGTATAACATCTTCCCAGGACAGAGCAATCATTAAAAAAAAGCTAAAGGAAATGAAAGCATCCTTGGAGAAAGCTCGCAAAGCTCAAGAGAAAATGGAAAAGCAAAGGGAGAAGCTTCGGAAGAAGGAACAAGAGCAACTGCAGAGGAAATCGAAGAAAACAGACAGGTCTTCATCAGATGCAACAGAGGGCACTAATGAGCAGTGCTAAGCAGAAGTGCTGCTGTGTTAGGAAAGGGGAGGCACTTCAAGGGAAGAGAAACTCATATCCACTCTGGTGCCCCTTCAGCTTTCTTGTATTCATTACAAAAGAGCGTGTACAGAGAAATGGGGCTATACATAGAATGACTAGGGCAATTTATATTGTGTAGTTTTATTTTCCCGCATATCCAGTTCACGCTCGTTGCTGTTGCCATGTGAAACAACCCCAGCCCCTCGGTTTGTTTTGTTGATGTTGACAGCTAACAGATTTCATATTTGTGTGGCGGTGTTTCCTTYCAAACTACTCTTCTCTATTGAGCTCTATGTGTTTGGTCACTTCAGTAACCAGCATGATGCCGAGGAGCATGGTCCACTGCTTCACCTCTTCTGAATAGGACGGTCAGTCAAAAGGATTGGTGAACGCTTCTTCAGCTGGGTAAAAGGAGTTGTGCTCTGTCTGATGAGAGTTGACTTAACTTTCTAACTGGAAGTTCAGCTTCTTTACGGTGTTTGAATGCTCCGTTCCATCTACTGGAGTAAGTTTCATCTTGCGTCAGTACCTTGAAGCGACACTGCTCTGGAAACACAACTGTTTAGTGACTTCTTATTATACACTGGAGATAAAGACAGGAGAGTCGATATTCCCCCTGGGTAAAAGACAGGAGGTGAAACTCTTTCTGTTAACTGTACAATAGTTAATCCAGGAAGGAGGCAAAGCCTTAAATGATTATGTGGGTTTACACAGAAATCTGAGGATAACATTTATCCTTTAGATATCTGAGCAAGGATGAATTTCTAACTAGAGCACAGCATATGGATCTGTATAAATTTCATTGTGCTCCCAGTGTGTAGGCAACTTTCTTATAACATACTCTGCTTTCTTTTTCATGTGTTTTGAACAGGAAACTGGGCTTATTTTGTTTCGGGTTTTTTTTTCCCAACATCTTCAGATTCATTCTCCAGTAAGCATTGGGAGAATAAGCTTTGTGCTGTGCTGATATGAAGCTGTTGTTGGAAATTATTATCAAACTTGAGTCTGCTGAARATCCTCAGTTTTTACAGAAGTGCACTTTAAGAAGAAGAAGACGAGGGATTCTGGTTAAAATTAAATTCAGTACATTGCTGTTAAGATCAATGCTGCCTTGGAGGTGACGGCTACTAAATCCAAAGCTGGCATATATTAACTGTTTTGATTGATGTGTTTAAAGAATATCCCCACCAAAACCTGAATTTTTGGGCATAGGCTGTAGAACATTTTGATGGCTTAGAAGTGGTTGTATTACATCCTTCAGAGATTTCTGCTTTCCTGGTACATGAGGCCATCGGTGAAGCCTGCTGTGTGTTTTAGACTATGACAGAAGCAGTGGTGGTGTTACTCGCACTGCGTGGTGTTACTGCCTCTTAAGAGCAGTATTAAAATATTCAGTATTTCTTCAAAAGAATGGACAGACAACAGGCAAATACCCACGATGAGAAGCTAGAAGTATTAGCTTACTGCTTTATAGTCAAAGCTAACTACGTAGCAGCATTTATAGTTGAGAAATGTCACTTCCCTTTCATGCATCCTGGAAGTTGCAGTCTTCATCTAGTCATGCCAACCCATAAATTTTTTAAGATGTTGATGCAAAGTTAGAATCTTGAACTTAAAAATTTGCCAGCCTAAAAAATGCCAATATTGAATTCTTTTGAAGAAAATGTTTGGTTTGGTTTGGCTTGGCTTCTCTTCTGCTGTGTACTTTATGGCATTCAGATTTGTGTCTGTAAAGTTCTCTGAAGCTCAGATATGAAACGGTTGGGGTGCAATGTTTATAGTTAAATGTCTTTTGATCCTAATAATTTCTTTGACATGTAAAATGGTTTGTAAACTGAGAGAGCCTAGTTCATTCAAAATTAATACACAACAGATCTACTTAGCATTAGCTTTATTTTTCCTTCCAAATGCAATTTCTACACGTTTCTGATGTATATTTTTTTCGGATCTAAAAATGAAATTGCCGTAAAAGATACTTCCTGATATTTCTAAAGGCTTGTGATATTTTTCTTGAGATAGACCATCGGCAAAAAAATATATCTGCTAACAAGAATTCCACATTGCAGTGAATCTTTCTGCGCTCTTTGTAGGAGAAAAATTATACAAATGTTTAACAGCCTAGTAAAACTAGCATTCTGTTATCAATTTATATTTGAGTAAGAGAAATTATCTGGAAGAAACTGGAAATTTAATATTTTGAATACAGTGTTGATAAATGCATTCGATGATGATTTTCTTTTTAAATTATGTTCACATTGTAGTAATGTTTTAAGTGGTTGTATATAGTAATCTAAGGTGGTGTCCCTGTTTTATGTTCTTTGTTTTCTTAGAAACCTGAGCAGACTGCTTGGCATTATACACTGAGTTTTCATTCTTGCTGCTTAGAACAGTGCCTAGTTAATCTCTTCATAAATCAGATTCTTACTCTGCAGAGTAACTAATTCGACTTAAGTCCTTTAAGTATTCAGGGGGGTTTTATTGCTTTGTGGTAATGTTATTTTGTTATTCTTGGACTAAAAAAAACCAACAAAAACCTAACTTAAAAAACCTAGTAGCTTAAATTTAAAATAAAACCATAAAATGCATTTCGATCAACACATGAAAACTAAACAAACCAAGCAATGTCAAGAGTTTTGCTCTTCTTTCTGTGATAAAAGAGATTTATGTGGTTCCTTTTATTAAGTATGGTAACTCATTGTTGGGACGTGCAGAAATGTCGCTGGATAACAGATGTAAAGCACAGTTTGAAACTTCTGTTACTGTTCTATAGGACCTTTAAAGTTGTGTTGCATTTTTTCCCTTTGTATTGTGTAATAACATACATGAAACAAAAGATAAGAATGTCTCATCATTCTTAACTTAAACTTCCTGTAAACCAATGCTAAGTCAGACTAATGTGGGGTTTTGATGTAATAAGAAGAAACAAATATTCCATGCTAAATGACTGGAAAGACTTCCTCTTTTGGCTCACCTGCAAATCTAACTGTCGCCTACTTTTGCATATTTATTTGTGGAGCTAAAGCAATTTTGAGTACACTGACTTGCCTGGCCACCTTTAAACTGCTGTGCAGGCAGTGTGGTGTTTCCACACCTCCAGCCGTGTGTCTGTGTCATCTTTACACCTAGGTGACCACAGCAGGCTGGTGAAGTTAACTTTTCCCTGTTTATGATGGTAGGCCAGTTCTGTAAACTCTAGTTGTGCTCATTGCTGCGGTATTGCCAGGTTGTGAATATATCGAGCCTCTGAAAGGGTGAAGAAAGGAGAGTTAGCAAAAAATGGAACTCTGAAAAATAGAAAATAAAAGATACAGGTTACTTTAGTCCTAAAAAACCTAGTGTTTATACTGAGATTGTGGAGAGAGTGGTGGCTCCTTGCTCTGTCCAAATCAGCCAAACATACTGACATTACTCGCTTCCAGCTCGCATTTTCCCCTGTGGTGGGGTGCTGCACCCGTGCGACTCCTGTGTTAAAACTCCCAATTCGTTTTCAGTCTGCCCAGGCAGATCAGGACCAGGGCAGGAGGAAGGAGCTGAACCTGTTCGTTGCAATGCACAGAGTATTGCCCGCTGCTCTTTGCATTTCACCCACGGCTCTGAGCAGGTCTGGTGGGGGTCACTGTAAGTGGAGCCTGTTCTAGATCGTAGGTTAGAATTGCACAGTGGAACAGAAGCCAGTAATAAAAAACTGAACAGTGTTAGGTGATGTTTGTATCTCAGTGTATACAAATGCTTTTGCATTTTTTTAACTTTTTAATTTTTTTTGTAAAGGCATCTATTGTGCCATGACTCTAGTCTGCTGCAGGCATACCACAAGAATCAAGCTTTTACTAGAATTACTGAGCAGCTTTCCTCTGAAGCTTGCCAGTCCTCAGCTCTCATTGACATTCAGAGGTGCTTGACACTGAGCATTGGGGTTCCTCATGCTTCATTGCTTCCATCAAAGCCTCCTGTCCTCCTGAGCTGCTCCACCTTCACCTCCTGGCTCATGTGCTGGCGAGTAAGAGGTGGGCAATGTTGTGTGCTTTTTGAGAATGAACTGTGTTCCACTTTTAAGTCAGAGAAAGAAGTGCCACTCTTGTTAATAGAGCAGAATCCAGTTCTACAGTAGGAAGGGAGAGGATCATCATTTAGTTGGGTATGGCCAACAAGTACCATTCCAGGTACCAACACAACACTGAAAATCAAAAGGAAAGGTTTGCACAGCTGTAGCTCTTTACAGCATCTGCACTGCAGTCTGTACTGTTTCTCAGTGCTGAAATTTAGAGGAATTTTGCAAGAATTAAGTCTTGTGTTGATTTCTTAGCCATGTGTTTACAGAGGGAAAATACTGTCAAGGCGAAAGTAAAACCTGATCTTGCTCATTTTAGGTGTGGCCTCATCCCCTGAACTATCATCAAACTAAGTGATAGAGGGGCTATGATAGTGCTTCCCTCGTTCTATACTCTCCCTCACTTGAAAACCTCAGGAAACCTGTGTCGTGGTCCAAAACACTGAAAAAACAGACGTTTGAAAAAAACAGCACATACTTAATTAAGTTGTAAGTCTTTAACAGTCAAAATGGGCAGAGTGCACAGAGCAGTTTGATGGGTTTGGGTTAGTTTTGTTAAATTAGTGATTGAAAATAATGAAATCAGTCCTTCTAGAAATGTTGAAGTGGTTTGTGGCTTGATTCCTTCTTTAAATAAATGTGTATGGTTTTGTGTGTGTACATACATATGTACCTACGTGGGGCTTCATCCCGCTTTGCGCTGGGCTAGTAGGAGTTGGCAGGCGGGCAGCTGGGCGTTGCAGGGCGGCAGGCGCAGGCAGGTGGGCAGAGGGCCCTGGGACCCTCTGCAAGCTGGAGGGAGCGAAGCGCTACCCCTGGGGCTCACCAGCCTGCTCGCCTCTGGCTGTGCCGGTAGCTTGGCTCACTCTCTTCTTGCAGGGTTTATGTATTTTGCAGATCAGAAGATTTTAAAGATTTGTTAAAACTATATACGGAATGGTCCTCTGCGGGGCCTTCTGCATGTTGTCCTTGGGTTGGTTTTTTGGGGTGGGAGGGTGGCAGGGCTGACGTATTGGAGTGTCAGTATTCTAGGAAGGAAACCCTTTTTTATGTTTTTAACCCTAACTTCGATTTCTATTGGAGCGCTTTCAGGAGCTCATTTTTGAGCAGAATTATGAGTGACATCCGAGGTGACTTACCCACTCACCACAGTGGAGTGTGGGTCATCTGTAGATTGCACAGTCCCTTTTGTTAACCTCCCGTATGGATTTTGCTGTACTTTTTCCACCTGTAAAGCTGATTTTTTGAAAGCTGTGACACCTTAGTCATGACATTGAGCCCTCCAGTCCCTCGTTATAAAATGAGCTTTCTGTTACTAACCGGCAGTACTAACTGGTACTTTTGCTATCGGCATTAAGTAATGATTTAAAAAATGCGTGTCTTACTGGCGAGGTCTGGCGGTAGTGCCATGAGGTGCCTCTTTGTTCGGGAGGTTCGGACTGTGTTAAGAACGAGCCGTAGGGTTTGTGAAACCTGGGCTRCTAAGTTAGGCAGGTTTCTTCTTCCAGAGCGGGGAGAGGTGAGGAGGACTCGCAGCTCCTGAGAGGGGGTCCAGCCCACGTAACCTGGGAGCCTGAGCCTCCTGCCGGGTTGTTGGTGGGAGCTTTGTCACTGACACCAGTGGAAGCGGGTTCGGGCCCCGGTGCACAAGCATCTGAAGGAAAGGGGGATCCCAGGGCACCAGACGTAAGGAGTAACCAGCCCATTTGGAAGTGGGGGGTGCCCAGTGAACCTCTGCTAACTCTGTACTTTCCCGTACACATTTATTGTCTGAACAACTGCTTTCGTATTTTCCAGTCACGTTGCAATGGTAACTCACTGGCCACTGACAAATGTTAGACATATTGCTAGAAGACCAGGCAGCTAAAAGACTAAAATGCACTGTGCTCACTGTAAAAATTGGCTTCTTACATTGTTTCTTTTTATATGGTTGAAGAGGTGGTTGCGCTTCAGATTTTTTCCTTTTTCATTTCTTTTTTTAAAGAGATCAAATGTATATGAAGTGCATGTTATCCTGAACTTTTTGTTTGTACATCTCGGTGTCTGATCATCTGCATGAAAGACACAGTAGTGCCATGTCTGAGCTTGTTCTCTTGTGCTTGGTTGATATGAACTTCTCTAGATTGTTGAGTTTTCCCCAAAATAACTTTGGTTAATATTTAGTTATTGGGAGACATCAAAACAAAACATCATGGTGGCCCTTTGTTTTCTTACAGTTTAAATACAAACAACAAAGCCTTGTGGTTTAAAGTTAATTTGTTAGTGTAAATAAATTTCTTGCCAATGAGTATTATTGTTGTTAGACAACGAATGCAATAAAATGAGAAATCCTGAATCTTTATTAGAATTTGTATCGAGTCCTCACTTTCCTGCCCGTTTGTTGGTCATTCCAGAAGAAATAACAAATGGTGAGCACGACTGGACAGCTGTTGCTGCATGGGTCAGACTGGGGGGGGGGGACATGGACCTTGCCCTGCTTGTTCTTTCCTTCCTTCTGCTCAGTGCCAAGGATTATTTTAATCCCAGCTCTTGGCCAAGTTGGCATGATTCACAGACCTCCGAGTGGATCTCATTTACAATCTGTAATTATGTAAAAAGAGGTTAAAAAAAAAATAGAGTAAGGAAAGAGAATGGCTTTTTTCTTCATATGCAAATGAAATGTAGCGTGCAGTCTTTTGCTGCAGGTTGATGTAAAAATAGGCTGCCTTCACGCTGATGCTGGTCAACGTTTGTCTGTTTAAAAGACCTGGATTAGTTTTGGTATATAAAAACATTTTACTGTTTTACACTCAAGTGTAGGTTAGTTATAATGGGCATTTTATAGATTCAAATTACAGCAGTTCTTCTGCTGAACATGTTTAGTATGTCTTTATTTATTTGATTTTAGTAAAGCATTAAATTAGGCAAAACTGTAGTCATTTCAGTGGATTTACATCTGGCAGAATCTAGGCCAAATACTCTGCACTTAATCTGTCTAACCCAATCTGTGTTTCCCAGCGGCCGAATCATAAATCTTACTTTCCGCTAATATGGCCACCACCTGCAAGACGATGTAAGAATCCTCAATCCATAAAATTATTATCTTAATTAAAATAGGTATATTAAGTGGCTGTAAATCCATAACTGACATGTAAAATGTGTCTGCTCAGCAGCTTCCAAAGCCTGGAGCCATCTATACGTATGTCCGTGTCGTTTGTGCAACTTGTCTCAAATACCTGCAGTTTGGTTTCTGAAATACCCAGAATTGCTCCAGACTCTACAGCTTGTAAAAGATGATGGGTTATGCCCTCCTCCGGGTTGCAAGCTCGGATTTTCCCTGTGCAAGTTAGTTACCTTATAATTGGGAGGCCAGGCTTGAGGTGCATCTTCCTCCCCTGCTGTTTCTGCACCGAGGCTGCCAGTGAGTTTTATCAAGCGGCGATTTCATGCTGAGGGGTAGAAGCTGTTCCCCAGCATTGCTTTTGCTGCAAACCACGTGCTTGCTGTCTCTGTCCTGCCCAGCACCGCTTTAACGCACGGTGGCCCAGCTGCAATTCCCACCCCCACACTGCGAGGCTGGGACACCCTTAGTGGAGGCTGGCAACGGGCTTCCAACCTTCCCTGTCTCAGGTTAAAATTTAGAATTTTACTATTAGTAATAGCAGGTACTAAGTCCTACCTACAATCTCTCGCCTCTCAAACGCTTTAGGAAGAGATAAGGCCCATTGCTTGCACGTGCTTCTGTCTGCGGGCAGACCGCTGGGAAAACCTTCAGTACAGGAATAGTTTAAAAAAGAGAAAAAAAAAGCCAGTGACGAGTGAGCATATTCTTTTTTTTTATTTTCTGAAAGGCCAAAACCAACAAAGTAGAAGTTTGACAAGATCCAACAACATGTAGATTTGCTCATTTGAAGATGTTCTAAGCTACTGGAAAGCATGAAATTAATGCTGTGATGGGTTACTTCTACCACTGCTGAGGGAAATGCTGGCTCTTACACTTCTACAACCACAGAGTAAATCCAGGACCAGAAGAGTGACTGGTCGGTGTTTCGGCTGTGTTACTGCCACTGCTGCAAAACGCTGACTCTATAGAAGACGGCACTTAATTTGCTTGAGAACAAATAGCGGCCTAAATATAATTATTTTAAAATAGCCTAAAATAATTATTTTAAAATGCTAGTGCAGGATGTTGATAGCTAATCACAAACAGGTTAACAGCCCAACCTCTCCTTATTGTGAGAACTTCCTTCAGAGGAGTTTTTTCTGCTTGGGCTCTGGGAACAACGTCTGTTCCTCAAGGCTGCAAATGGATTACAAGTTCCTGTAGGAACACACGCCGCTTCCCAGGGAAGCTGAAAATGTCCTGCAGGGAGAGAAGTTGCTGAGGAAGGAGCAGCAAAGCCAGAGTTACGGTAAATCACATTCTCGAGTGCTTGGTGCAGTCAGCTGATGCCAAAGGCAAGTCCAGCAAAGGGATGAGACAAAAGCCGACCTCGTTCAGGGCTGGCTCTGTGGAAGGGCTGTCTGCACGCCATGGTTAGCAAAGGACTTGAAACAGTGATCTGAACAGATGAGTCCCCGTCACCAAAGCCTTCATAGGCAGATGGTAAACCCTGGGCAGTGCTCAAGTCCCCAGATCAACTGTGGGCATTCTGGAGAGGAGCTATGAACACAGCTTGGGCACAGACCTGCTAATGCAGGGCCGTGCCCAAGAGACAAGGTCAGTTAGCTGCATGGTTAACCCTACTGCTCAAGTCTGTCCCTCTAGCCATCGCTAGACCCCATGTGCTATTTGTATACAAAACATCACAGATACCAGCAACCGCTATTGCTACACAGGGGTGAGAGAGTTGTCCGGCACGGCAGCAGTGGGAAGCTGCTGGCATCGGGAAGGGCGCAGCGACCAAGCCGACATGCCGCTGGCTCAGTTCTTAAATGTCACACAACTCCTTGCGCCCAGGGATGTGCCTCACACCACGGTGCCTGTGCCAGCGAGCCGGTGGCAGCGCGGGGGCTCGGGGTGGAGCAGACGCTCTCCGGGGACGGGAGGTGATGTGGCAAGACCCAGAGCCCGCTGCAGCTGTGCAGAGGAAGGGGGGTGGTACCGTCCCTCCCGTACAGCAACGCAGSCCCTGCCATGAGCCCTGGCACCGGCTCCTTGCTCTGCTTAGAGCTGTCCCTTTCCCTCAGAGAAGGAGCAGTAACTCCTTTATTTCAGTGGATGAAAGCCATTAGGCTTGTTTGTGTTAGAAAGGAAAAGTGCAGGAGCCAAGAGGTGTCAGCACGCACATTTGCTGTTCAGGGCCACAGCTCACCCAAACCTTGGCCCGCCGTAATGCCTCCTCTCACCCAGAACAGCAAAACCCAAAGACAGACAAAGGTTTGCATGTACTCTGGCTCCTGTCTCAGTGTTCGGGCTGCTACAGAGTGGGTTATTTGCTCTATCTTGTAGGCAGAAGCACTCCTGTGTTTTCAAAATACCGGACTTCCCATGTACTCTCCAGATTAGAGGGGGCCGTGGCTGGTGGTGAAGCAGATTGCAGGAGGCAACAGCAAAGCCAGAACAGCAATTAGCACCCAGGGACTGGCTCTTTCTCCTCCTGAGCTCGCGCTTCAGGAGCACCCTGCCTTTTTGCTCCACGCAGTGGTGGAAGAACAGCAGCGAGGAAACGCTACTGCATCCATCAGCTGAAGGATGCGGGGGGGATGGTGACCCCGGGCAGGTCTGTCTGGTGACACCATTCGGAAGGGCAGCCAAGCTGCTGGGAAGCGCCAGTGCAGGCAGGCGCAGGCAGCACAGCGGCAACCCCGGCAGGGGAGCTGCCACCGGGAACACGGAGCCTTTAGCTGGATGTCAGCACCTCTCACAAAACCAGAGCGGTGATCAGAGGTGGGACCTCGGAAGACAAAAAGAGCGGCAGGAGCTGCTGTGAGTGAGGACATCTATACAATGAAAGAAGAGCTCGCTCCCCGGGCAGGAAACCAAGTGGTGGCTCAAACAGGGGCTTCTGCCAGACTGCCGTCTTGCTGTGCACACTGGAAAGCACAAAACTGATTCCCAGCTTCAAAGGACACTCAATTCAGTTTATTGCAAGTGATTGCTAACTAACACCATTCTAAAAACACCAGCTAATGGAAACCTGGATAGGTCTTAGCAGTGCACAAGGTTATCAGTAACTGGCGTGGGATAAAGGTGAAGCGGGTGCCTGCTGCACGGACTGGAAGTTAAACACAGAACATGCGTGACCAACACTCGGGGGCAGTCACTGTGGCAAAGCGCCCAGAAATGCTCCCTCTGCTGTGACAGACAACAGCCACTGCTAAGGCACTTGTCACTGAAGGGGCTCGGGAGTTGTTTCCCACTCTTTAAGAAAAAAAGGCTTTTTTAAACTCCCTTTGGAAGACTCAGTAAGAAACCACTCCGAAGTGATGTCCTCCTCTTTTCTCAGCAGGAGTAAGACAAATTTATGGAACTGAAGTAACATTAGGAAATGGCTTAAAGGGGGAAGAGGGAAGAAATGAGACTGAAATAACATTTATTCTCCTTCCAGTTATTTCAGAAGCATTAGGGAAAGCCAACAGGAAGATTCAGAAGAAGAACCCTTAGCACAGTCCCTGGGAAAGCCCAGGGGGTGGCGACAAGAAAGCACACCGCACTGGTAGTTAGCAATTCTCATTTACAAAATCAGTTTTCTCTGAGGGGAAAAAAAAAAAACCAACACAGAAATCCAGTCACAACAGATAATTCAATGTTTGAYAGTTTACTCATTTGTAATCTGAATTTGAACTTCAAGGTTACCCTTGTTACTGACATGGGGTCCTCCCCATTACACAAACAAGCTAACTTCCCACCTTCAATTCCATTTCCTTTACTATTGCGTAACACTCTCATTTTTGGAGAGGAAGGCTAAAATACATTTCCATGATTCTACTTAACCTTTATTGGAACAGTCTTGTTGTTAGCATATCTAGCAGAAACTAAGTGAGTTCGCAAGGAATTAAATCCTTTCCACTGCAGCAGATCTTACCCGCGACGAGCTATAGCTCACAGTAAAGAGCTCTGTGGAAGACTGTGCCGATGAGCAGTTTTCCCTCGTAGACGGATGCCACCGAGGTTCCCTGGAGCACAGAGCCGTTGTCGGCGTAGACACGTGTCACCACAGGCTCCTCCGAGAGGATGTTCTGGATGCACAGGACCTGCCGGAGGAGGGGGATACATCTGCTGAAACGGCCACGGGTGAAAATCCTCCACGGAGGGAGGGAACATCAGTATGTTAACTTAAACAAATTAGTTAGGTCGATCAGCTGCTGCTAACTGCAGCCAACTGGTTCCTGTAATAGGGCCACAATTTCTGCTTCAGGGAAGCATGGTCCATGAAGACTGATTATTTTTTTTAAGTGGGTGTGCAACAGAGACTCCACCTCCGTAAGTAAGTAAGGCAGTCATCCCCAGCATAGGCATGCACACAGTTTTTTCCAGCCTAAGAGTTATTTAATATCTTCTGATTTACATGCTTTTTCCAGGCAGAGTAAACAACTGCCTAGTATCAGAAGTGTACTGCTATTGAACATGATAATTTTGAAAAGTGTCTTATGGGAAGCTTCAGACAAGGCTGAAATCAAACGAACACCAACCAGCCACCTGCACTCGTGGCCGCTAGCACGCCAATGCCAGTACCTCATTGATTTCAGAAGGAAAGAAGAATTACAGTGTCACCTACTCATGAACCATGCTTGCACAGATAAATCATTCCAGTGTGAACGTTTCTGGTCATGCTTTGCACTCAGTCAATTGGGTTTTGTTTGGCAAAGAGGTGGTGGCTCGGTAATTAACACAGTTCATCAAAATCTGATTGCGCTGCCACAGCTGCACAGAAAGCAGCCTGAGGAGTCCAGACTGACTGAGCTACTGGGTGGAAATTACTCATTTGTCTCCTAGGGGTCTGAATAAATGTTTGTTAGTGAGTATACACTGTTCAGGCTTTCCACTTGAGAGCAGAAGCTATAAGCTGGAAGCCAGCTCGGTCTTTGCTTTCACAAAGGCTGGCCAGGCTCTTCTCCATGTAATGCAGAGTTAAGTTATACCAGGGTGATTTGAACAGAGCAAGTTTCTGGCACAGACATAGCCAAGAGACCAGTGACGTCTCCCAAAAGGCACCTCAGAGGCAGGCAGATTTTCAGGATCATTGTAGAACAGCTTCATGCCATTGGGATGACATCCTATCCAGATGTCTCCAGTGTGAGGGTCAACAGACAAGTTGTCAACCAAAGTGTCCAGCTGCAGCGTCTATCCGTCACAGAGGAAAAAGAAGAAAAAGAGAGAAGTTAAAGCAATCAGAAGTCCTGGAAGCAAACTATAACATAATCAATAGACTTGTCCAAGACCGTCACCTGACATAACTTAGACTGATTTTTTAAAAAATATTTTCTCCCCCAGAGCTGTTTGTCTTTTCCCCCAGTATGCTTCATCCCCTCCTCTGTGCCGTGAGAAACCTCCTTGCTGCTCTGAGCTTCCCCCATCAGCTGCATTCACACGTATGCTCCTCTTGACTACTTCAGTGCTACATGGTCTGACCCACACTGACTGAGGCAGACTTCCACTGCGGCTCTACAGCTCGGCCGAGGACCCCCCTCTGGGTGCTGGTGTGAGCGTGGAAGACCTGAAGCTCTGTAAGGGGGTGCACAGCACCTCTGCAAACCCACGGCAGGAGCCATCCAGACCAGAACTTCACGCATGATCAGGCTGAAATCTCAAGCATTCATGGGGACTAATCTGTCCAAAATTCATATATGCCTCTTTTTTTGGAACAGCAGCACCTTACCTTCACATGGGTTAAACTCCAATTAGCATGTTTTTCCATAACATGGACATTATGATCAAATACATCTGCAACATAGATGTACCTTCAAAAGAAAGCACCTCTTAGCAATGTGTATGAGTAAGCAGTCACCAAAACCAGTCAGTTCCTCCTGTGCAAGCCCAGCTCTTCCCGTGAGGAATGCCAGCTCAAGGTTCTCACACAGCAACAGACATTGCAAGCAGGCCACAGGGCATGGAATCAAAGCCAACCTGCTGAGACGCTAATGTAGCTTCACACTGTGCCGGTTCTTCCATTACGACACTGAAGCAGGCCTTGGATCATCAGATCAACAAATATCCTTTTTTTTTAAGATCACCTGCTGACACCACAGGACTGGTTAATTCAGTCGTACAGACTTTAAGACTGTAGATCGTTCCCTGCTTGCAGAAATCCTGCCCCGTTAATCCTTGCAAGCAATATAGACAAACTTCTGTATCGGCTGGTTAAAATGCAGCAACCTTTGATCTTATTGCACATAAACTACCACGCAAAGCAGCAAACATGGCCTCTAGTTAGAGACCGAGACACACGACTTCCATTCTACAAACCCTCTGTATCACTTACGTTGTACAGGTAGCACCTTGCCATGTAAGGCTACCACAGAGCCAGTTTAGACACTTGACCACAGAGGTACCACGTGTACAAATTAGGATTTTGGGATTCTTTTGTGTGATCAAACAAAATCTGAGGCAAGGAGAAACTTACTTTCTGTCGGGTGAAATGGTAATTCCATTGGCTGAATAAAACCCAGCTGCTACTTCTTTAACTTCTTTTGGACTGTAGTAAACAACATTTGACCAATTTAAACCCAAGAACATCTCCAAGAACATCAAGATGAAGTCAGAGAAGTAGTGGTCATTGGTAGCATAGAAGCTGTCTGGTCCCATCGCTACTACATCATTCACACTAAAAAAATAAAAAGAGAGGGTGAAAGATAAATAAAAGAATGAAATGAGAGGTATGAAGGAGCTTTGTAGGACTGCCCAGAATCCAGCCGTGGTCACCCCATAGACATAAAGGGGCTGCAATTACAGATGGTACTTCAGATAGATACCAAGTTATTTAGATCCTTTTTATTTCTATTTTCTTTTACGTGAGTCAGGACTGTGCAACACTGAGACCTGAATAGGACCACAGGGCATCAGCTAGAGATCTGGCTACCTATCCGTAAGTCCATGGAAATTTTTCTCTCTTTTGATTACATTCAACTGGAAGCCAGAGAACAGGTAGGGGTTATGACAGCTGTATCAAGCTCTGTTTATCTTTTACAATCATTTTGCATTAGGACAGACCAGGAAAATTTTGTATGCAGCAAAAATAAAAGTATGTTTATTTTTACAGTATAGCAAATTCAGAATAATAGAGTATCTGAAGATTCATATCTGTAATGACCTGAGAGTAGGTTACATGAGAGAAGGAGAAACGGACGCCAAGCTAATTCACTGGCATCAATCACAGCTGCGCTTAAGACTGATTTAGTGATACAACTATTAAAAATCTCATTTACAGAAGCGATTGGAGAAACAGTTTTTTATTACAGAGATAAGAAGTAATCAATAAGAGAAACAGGAAAGCTGGTTAAAGAGAAAATATCTCATATTAATAATACCCTAAAACCAAAATTATCCTACTTTGGATTTTACCAAAGCAGTCTGTTCTTCTACTTTGGATTTTACCAAAGCCGTCTGGGGGAGGATGGTATTTGGCTCCAATACCTTGTCAGAAGGTCGTGTTGAACAGTTTTCAGGTGTACAAGAGAATTGTCATCTTCTACAAATTTAAACAATTCTACTGTGCTCTTCTGATGGGGATGGTTCACAACAAAGAGGTACACGGTGTCATCTTAAAAAAAGAAATGGAAACAGCTAAATTTTCTGCAACTGTTTGGGTGGCTGAGCACCCACAGCTCTGAAGCAGCCTCTGGTACAGAGCACATGTTGGCTTTGGTGCATTTGTCTCATGGCTCTTCAGAGGCAGAAGGACAAGAACCAAAGTAATGTGGAATGCATTACTGCAACTGGATCCAGATCTCCAGCTACTCTTCTCCCGGGCTCGCTCTACAGGGAACTGCTCTGTAAACTACATTTTTGCTATTTCTACCAAGGAAGAAAGAAACCATGGCTTCATCCTTGTGCCCAAGCCACTGGGTTTTGCAATCTGACGCCCTACAGTGTGAAATAGCCACAGTCAGCTGGGAAGGAGGGCTTCTAGCCCAGCCAGTTTGGGCTCTTTGGTTTATTTACCGCATCCCCTGAGAAAGCTGAAGGAGCATCCTTCTCCTGTACTCTGTGTAAGGCTGCAGTCCTTCTGCCTAGCCCTTCTGGTGGGACCCTGAATTAGCCACCATCGATTTCTCCAACACCTTCCCTTAAAGGGTGACTGTATGGGGACGCAAGTCAAGCTGCAGCAGTGGTTTTCTTTCTCTTAATATTTGCAGACTTCTAATTGCCCTGCTAAAATCCCCGGTGAAAGGACASGGAAAAAGAGAGGAAGGAGAGCACGAAGGGTATTTTATTGGTAGTCAGAGCGTGCCGTACAACAACATGTCTTGGAGAGGAGAACATGGCTTGGCCACAGAGTACCAGAGATTTTGGTAATTTACAGAGATTTGATAATTTACTGTTTAGCCACAAAAGTCTTCATTCTGGTCAGTGAAGCATGTGTCTCCTCAAAACCCTTGACCCCAGGGTGAGACAGATGTAAATTTGCAAAATAAACTTTGTGTGGTTTTCAACTCCTCAAACTTTTCCCATGTTTTCTTTCCTTTCAATATACGGGACATCTTTCTGTCTCAGACAGCCTGAGATTATGTGCAAAAGTGTTTGCTTTAGCACCGACATTTAGAGAAGAGCCCAACAAGATAAACAACAAGCCCAACAAAGATAAAACGCCCAAAACCCCTTTTTTCTCCCAGCAAGCGCAGGCTATTGGGGGTGCAATGCAAAGGGATTTCTGTTTGTGCTCTTTAGGCTGAGATTTTCCACCACCTCGAGTTAAAGATCTCTTTACCTCTGTCTACATAGGTGCTGATTCCATGAGGGTTAAACGAYGACAGATCAAACCCTCGGCTGATTCTCAGTTCCACTGCTCTGGGATTGTCTTCATTCAAATCCATCAAAAATATTTCACCTGGCTTGTCGGGCGCAAAGCTCTTTATTCCTGGATATTTCAAGCCCTGTAAAGTAAAAACATATGAAAATCATTCCTGGAGAAAAGGTAAAGGGAAGCATCACAGGGCTGAAAACGCTGGAGCCTTGTTCGGGCTTGCAAGCACACGTCAGGATGTCCCTCTGCTTCAGCCCGCCGTGCCACGATGGAGGTAGAGGGACCGGCTCTGCTCTCCCTGGCGAGCCCCCACCCGCAGCGCAGAGGGAGCAAGCGCACGGAGGGCACGAGGAGCCGTGCCCAAGGCACCACCGACCACCCGGGCACTGGCACCGCTGCCACCCACTGCAGCCACCACCCGGGTGGGTGCTCCCTGTATGTCAAACCACTCTGCGAACAGACACGCTGGGGGGACAAACTGGAAGTATGGCATCACCGAATGCATCCAACGTGGTAAAGCCACGGGGAACAGCAGCAGTGCGACAGCTCACGTTTTCTGGCATGAATTTTGCAACATTATCATTCCCTGGGTGTTCCTGGAGCACGTAGATGAAAACATCAGCTTTTGTTTTAGAAAATAATCGCTAGCCATCCTGATTGCAAAGAAAAGCTTGAAAACCTATGTCCTAAAGACTAAAAAAAATCAGGAACAACAAAATCAACACACAAAATCTCATTTTTTTTTAAAAGGTAGGGAATTAACACACCTTCTTAGCAAGGGAGAGGTTTGACATTTCAACATTTCAAGGCAGCAGCRTGAAAGAAATTCAAGGTTATGTGGGAAAATTAACCAGCACAATAGGATACATGTGTCAGAGCCACCACCACCACTTCAGTGTCAAGAAGTGCACTTGCTCAAGCAGAAGGAAACGCTGGCTAAGCCAACACAAGTCTGGGCCGTTCCTGCGGAGCCACCCAGTCTTGTAGAAAAAAAGAGTCCATCCTGCAGTTTTCACCTATGGCTTCTGTAGATAAGGAAGCAGGCAAGCCCCTGYACGGGGAGAGGGCATGGGCACTTACGGAGCTGATGAAAGCCAGTCCATTGGGAAGTATGTCAATGTCTTCTGAACCAGTTTCTGCAAGACAGAGATAAACAAGGTTTTTCAGACAACGTTAAATATTTCCCATCGAAAAACCTCCTTTTTAGTACAATTCCAGCTCTCACAATGTCCCTTTCTGATATGACTGCACAAGCGATGAAGCTTAGCGGAAAAGTTCGCATCACATTAAAAGTGGTAGCAGAAGGCAGCAGCACGCCAGGTTAGGAAATAGTACTGGAGTTCACCTCTTTCTGGGGGCTTAGGGGTGCCCCCGTGGTGGCCGGGCTCCGTGTGCCCTGGGGTGGCATGGGGTGAATCACCTGCTTTTGCCAACAGTGTTCTGCAGCAAGCAATTATCACAGACGAGGAGATTTTCAGGGCAGGACCATACCCATCACCCAGCCCACACGCTAGCACAAGGTAGCTCTGGGAATTCCGCACAGTAATTCTCCTGGTTTAGCAGGCACACTTCACTAAGATGGATTGCCAAATATTTAGTTAAAGCTCTCAAGTGACAGAGAACCTACTATATCTTTAACAGCTAAGGGCTTTAATAGTTAGACCACACTTTTAACTGCAGGTAATCATTTCCAATATTGCCAGTTCCTGTAGTTCCTGTACTATTTTTCCCTGCTAAGAAAATAAAATAAAATAAAATAAAATAAAATAAAATAAAATAAAATAAAATAATAAAATAAAATAAATGCCCTTTAGTAAGAACACTACAGCAATTTTAGGCTTTGATCAAGCACTCTCCATAGAGCTTTTAGTCCAACGCTGAAGCACGTTTGCCATCCCACATTTTCACCCCTCCCCTGAGAAGCCTCCCCTCTCTTCTCCCAGTCACCAGCACAAACAGCATTCCCCAAAAGCCACTTCCCAGACGACGGCTGGATTAAACCCACCTGGGAGCGTTTGCTTAAAGGAGGAGATTGTTCTGCAGGTTTTCTTTAACAGAGCCACCAACACAAAGGTTTTCCACCCAGCTTGTCCCATCCCTCCTCACCCCCTCCTGCTTGGCCACTGACCACCCGTGTGACCCTACGTGGGTTACACCACCCCTGGCACCTCGGCACCTCCTCCCGAGGAAGCATCTGCAAATTCGAGCTGGGTTTATTGTTTGATTTTATGTAACTCCTGTTTATCCCCAGCACTAATTCGGCCAGGCTGTAATTTATCCTGGAGCTGCCGAACAGCCTTTGTGGGGAGGCACCAGATCCCCAAATTCACCTGTCCAGGCAAGTTCCTTCCCAGCTCAGCCCTGGGGAGACACGGTGGCATGACTTCTCCCAGAGGGCCAGGGGCCAGGGGCCAGGGCCAGGGCCAGGGCCAGGGCCAACTCCTCCTCAGCCTCAGCAAGCCCCTGCTCCACCCCATTACACTAACGAGCAGAGCATCCCCGCCTTCTGAAGAGCAAAAGGTCTGAAGACAAATTTTGGGGAGAGCCAGCCCACTACCCCACCTCCTGGGTTTTGTTCTGAATTTTGACTGGGTTCAGGCAGGAGGCAGACATCTGCACTGATGTGCCCAGAGACATTTAGAGCCTGTGTTTTCTAACTAAAATTTTGAACCTGGATTTTTCAGCTTGGCTCACGCCCTGGTTTAAGCAACAAGCTCCTTGGTCGCTCCAAGTCTGGGTTCATTTATAAGATGGGGTTAGCGGTGATTCCCCACTTCCTGGGATTGCTGCAAAGATAACAACACAAATAAATGCGGAGAGGCTCAATTACCATGGTGAYGTGAGCTGCACAGACTGCTTTTGCTGGCAGAGCATGCTGGTGAGTGAATAAACAGAGATGTAATCATTTATAGCTACTGAATTAGCAAGGCTGCCAAGCAGAAAGATGAGCAGACTAATTGGGAGCAGATAATTATAAAGTACAACTTTCTGGTGGAAGGAGCGTAACGAGAGCCCTGCACCCAACTGCTTTGAAAGAAACTGCCCAGCAAAGCACATTTTGGCCACTCCTCAGCCATGTCCGGGTATGTGTGGAAGAGAGTGAGTGCTGTGGGAAAAGCAGCAAAATGCTGATTCAGCACGATCCTGCTGAGCCAGCACCGCCGAGGCGGCGAGGAGGGGATGGAGACACACAGCCGGATGCAGGGAAGCTCCCAGGCTCTCCTGCGGGACCCCGTTTTGGGAGGGCTCTGGGCTGTTGTCGCAGGCACCGTATGGGACAGGAGAGTTAGGAACTGGTTTATTAGGTATCAGTTACCTCCACTATATTGCTTAATTGTATCACCGAGCCCAGCTTGTCCATGGGATTATCTGAATAAGTAGCATTTTAAAAAAAAAAATTAAAGATACGGAGAAAAATTACTGTCTACCCTAAAAAAGTTATATTTTTTTGTTCTTTATTTTATCTTAGTATGATCTATTCCACAGATGCATCTAACAAAAAAAAACCCACCTGGATTTCACGTCCAAAAGCAAGTGACTATTTCACCTGTATCCAAGGTGAATTGTTCTAAGATTCAAGTATTTCTAGCAATTTCTGTAGTAGCTTCTTGAACTTCAGGAATTAGTTCAGGACATATGGTTAGTCTATTATAAACCAGTAACATGAGTAGACACTCATATAGTTCAGAAGATACTGTTTATTCCACAAATATAGCCTTTCCCACATATCTGTGAATGAGGTTTAGGACAAGCTGCAGTTTTTTATTGGTTAGTGCAATGTCTGCATCTGTGCTTACAACGCACGATATTTGAAAAGCAGAATAGATCAAAGTCTTAAAAAAAGGGAGAGAYGCAGAAAGGATGAAATTGTGCAGAAAGAAAAGGGTCCACTAGAGAATTTTTCCATTTACTCTGCTTCCTTTACTATGGATGCATCACTTTTAACATCATTACAATAGACTGTACCAGATGCCTGTTCTTCTATGTACAGAATGGATAGTTTAAGATTATTTTGTTCAGAGCTGAGCCAGCTCATTACCTATGTCCCACTTAAGAGGTCAGAAGGACTGTTTTAAAGATTAAAATAAAGACAGATTGTTTATTCAACTTTATCCCAGCATTTTAAAGGAAAAAGGCCCAGAAGGACCGAGACGTCCATGTAGAAAGATATCCTCACACAAAGTCACTCACAGGAGCAACCTTACAGACCGGAGTACAGCAAAACACCTGGTCTGAATAGTGCTACCTAGGCAGCATCTAGACATTAGAGCTCCTCGGTCTCTGGGAGTAATAAAACCCTCCCAGTCATATTAAATTAATTTTGGAAGACATTTGCATGAACACGCCAACTTTTAAGTTTGCACAAATCCTTTGTTATTTCTCTTTCTGCCACATCGGACCGGCTGAATTAATTTTTTGGCATTTTAATTTTTCTAAAGAGCAGCAAACGACAGAGCAAAGGCAAGGCAAGGTGCAGAGCTCCATGTGAAGGGCCAGCGTTACAGGAGCACAGCGAGGAGCAGAAAGGAAGTTCTGTAAATTGATCCGCCGCCGCCTCTGAGCAGAGCCGGGTTCTCAGAATTCACCTAATCTCCATGTAAATGTCAGGCACCAAAAATGAGATACCGTTCGGAAATTAAACACAACTGTATTTGCGATTTCCAGCTTTCCTTCTTTCCTCAACAGAGCAATCACATTGCAAAAAGTCTTGTAAAGATTGCAATAGTGATATGCTTAAAAGAATTACTCAGAAATTATTTTTATATGTATCACCATCAAACAAGCATTATTCAGAGTCTTGTAAGAGTAAATTACAGCTCAAACTAGAAGACCTGGAAAGTTTTTTCAAATGCAATTTCTTCTGCACATAGCCTCAGGCAAAGGAACTCTGCACACGCTCATTCATGGCAGTAATTGGACTTTACAAACATGTTTGATTCCTGACACAAGGAAGAAGCAAGATTTATGAAATCAACACAGTGACTCAGCAAGCTCAAAGGCAAGGCTCTCAAAGCTCATCCAATGACTTTTTACACATGCAAAATCCAGGCAATTTTCAACAGACTTCAAGACATTGCCGACAATACTAAGGAGGAGAAAAACTCCAGCCATTAAGCCTGTATTAAGTTTAAAAATTATAATTTGGGGGAAAGGAAGACACAAAAAAGCAATCAATTTTAAAGCCATCCATTTTATACTCTGGTTATCTTAAAGGGAGAGAAAAAACAAGAAACATTGCAATGTGCCAAACACATGACCCAAAGTACAAAGTCAACATTTCAGCCACTCTGTTAAACTCACTGCAAACCGAACAAGGATGACAAATATGACCCCTTGCTCTTTGAAACCACACAGCTGAATTGCACAACCGCACCGAGCTCCTGCCTGCTGTTTGCATGGTGCGGTACCAGCCCGCTCCTAAATCTCCGCAAAATGAAGCGCTAAGGCAGGCCATCCCGGCCGGCATTTAGCAGCCGTTCCTTCGCCACATGCCTGTGGCCTTGTCCCAGAGCTTCCACCCTTGCAGCAYGTCCTGTCTTCAAGATGTCACCAGCTGACAGCCACCTGTAGGTACCTCCTGAAGAGCCAGCACACCCTCATCTAAGAGCCAAATCATTTCCCAAGTGACTGAGCAAAGGAGAAGTGTTTGCAAGGTACTCATTCTCAAGAAAAGGAACAGAAACATTAAATACCAAAGGCAAAAAGTATTATACCAAACTAGCTAGTTTTTCAGTATAATCTTCTTCCTGCGGCTTCTCCCTACCCCAAAGTCCAAGTAACAAATGAAAGTCAAATTAGCACTTTGTTTTCAGGATCAGGGTTGGAAGCTGGCTTTAAGAAGCAGTTTCAAAATAAGGCTGGACAAAAGCAATGCACTCAGCTATTTCGAGCACGTACCGATCCCTTTAATGAGACGGCAGTTCGGGAGGGTTACTGGGGCTATTTCCCGTGAAGCATTGAGTCTGTTCCTGCAAGAGGAAAGAGAAGGGTTAACAGCACACAGCCAGTTTTAAAACAGGTAACATTCCTAGCATAACTTTATCTTAGTTTTATTGTCTGCCATATCACAACAAATCAGCTGTCAAATACTGAATAAGCAAAACCCAGAACTGACAACAGCAATTGCTTCAAATCATTGCGATAGTTACACACATCCAGGGATTAAGTGATTCTCGTACACTGAGTATCTTCAGGAACCTGGCTTTCTTTATGAGCTTCAGGAACAAGCTTTCATGACCCCCCCCACAGCTCAAACGATAAAATAACATACTTTCTTCAGGTTTCAGCCACCTATATATAGTAGCACCCCACAGTTAGGACCAGCATTTCAGACAAGGAAAGGGTGACCTTCTGCCCCAACCCACTGGCTATTTTTGGTGACCAGGCCACCAGCAGTTGCACCTTCTTCATTTCTTCGTCCACAACCAAAAGTAGGGATGGCATTGTTATAAGGCAGGACTACCCATTTCCTAATGACAAGCAGGGCTTGGTAGTACAATTTTCCTGTCCCTTCCTCTTCTCTCCTGCTATCCACCCAGAGCATTATTCTTCAGCAGTGCTTATTTCATTCCCGAATAACCACAAAATTCGATCTCTGGCTCACACTTTACTGGACAAGCATACAGACAGGCACCTACACGTGAGTTTCTATTTCTCCATCTCCTCCATTCCAAGTTGTCTACAAATCTTTATGAAAGGCACCTCACTACCAGGACCGCTGTGTTTGACCATGGTAGTCCACAGTGCCATAAGCAAATATGTTGTGTTTCTATGTAAAAATGTCAAGCTAGCATACTATAAAATTTCTTCCTTTTTTTTTTTTTTCCCAAAAGAAAGCATTTAAACTAACGTAGTTAATCCTTTGCATGCCTATCATACACACGTGTTGAGGCTGTACTTGCTCCAACCACAGGAAATCCTGAATGCAAAGATCCCACAGCAAAATGTAGCCATGTTTATGTTATAGTTTTAGGCATAAACATAAACTAAACAGCAGTATCAGTCTGTGGTATGAAAAATATGCGATACAGCTGAGCACCCTATGGTATGTCAGTCCCGCATTTTTTTAATCACTTAATTATGAATTCTGAATTGCTTCAGTGCTGTATCATTGACACAGGTTGTTAACATAAGGCCAGAAAAAAAAAGAACAAGGGCAAAAAGGGCAGAGGAGAGCAAGGGAAAGCAGCCAAGTTAAACTCTCCCAAGCCCTCTCCCCCAGCTCAGAAGTTCTGACAGTGAATTACAGCGGCTCCCAGCGCAGGCAGCACAGGGGGGGTATTGGCTCCCCCTTTGTCCCCCGGCATCTCGCACAGCCAAACCCACTGGGCCCCCGAGGCCGGCTCTGGCTCGGGGTGATCATACCCAAAGTTTGCCCTGCTGCCTGCTTAGGGCTTTTCCCTTTCCTATTTGCATCAGCTTTTCCTGGGCAGACTGCAAGCCACCCAGCACCAAAAGCACAGCAGGAACTCAGCTGGCAGCCAACGAGGGATGATGATATCCCAACAGCATTCCCAGGGAAACACTTTATGGGCTGGGATGAGAGTAATTCAAAAAGACACTGGTCAGAAGCCTGCAGCATATATAGAAGCTTTTCCAAAAYGTGTCCGTTTATCTAGCTCAGACAGCCCTAGCTACTAAGCCAGATGGCCTAGATAACTAACTGGCCTTACTAAAAACACAGTGGACCTGCAAACTGTGGGGGATGCAACTTCAAAAAACGCAAGAATTTTGCTACTTGGTGCAACCCCAGCGCACAGCACCTTTCCCACCCGGTTCCCCTTTCCAGTCTCAGTCCTCCACCCGCTGTGCCACTTCGTGGGACACAGACCACAGGCATTCCCTTTCCTTCAGCAGCAATGTGTTGCATATTCAAAGACCTCTCCCTCTCTCAGTTTTCGTCTTCGCTAGACTAACCAGTCCTGGATCTTTGGGGTTTTTTTTCCTGACAGGACCTCTTATTTTTGTTTGTGCTCCCAATTCTTTTCAAACTCTCAGCGTCTTTCTGGAAGCACACTGCTGTTTCCAACACAGTACGCAAGCTGAGGACCATATCAGTAGAGAGTGTTATGAAATAATAACATTGGGTGTGTATATATAAATATATATACAATGTATCTATAACATTGGGTGTGTGTATATTATATATATACAATATATCATATGCATATTGTTCTGAGGAAAACAGTAACGCAGTATAATTCACATTCAAGTTTGACAAATTAACTCAGACCTTTCTTCAGAGAAGAATTAGCAATTTAAAATGTGAATGGGGGAATCGGTGTAATTTCAGTTGGTAACACAAGAACTTCACCTGTTTTCTACTGCACAAGCCCTACTCAAGTCCATTTAGTAGCTATCAACAGTATAATAGATGCATAAACAAACCTGATTTAAGAAGAATTAAGTTTGTAAGAGATTTGTAATAATTCTTTAAGCCTTATCTTTTAAGCATTTCAGGGATTCTTGTGTCATACTTTCTAGACACAATATACCAAACTCAAAAGGAACAGCCAAAAGTCTTTGCTGGATTCCTGCCTTACAGGTGGGGGATGGTTAACAGTGAGACCTGGCAAGAGTTAACACTACCCACAGTTTCTCCTCTCAAAGCTGTATAAAATTATTTTAGAGTACTTTGTTAATTGAAGTTATATGTTTCCAAATTCTGCAACTGTCTTAAGACTGCTGCTATGCTGCAGCTTGCTGAAAACACAGCACACAGGAAAAGGCCACAGAGAGCTACAGAGACTGGGGAGATCCTGTGTCTGTCAGGAGATTCTGCTTCACCAGATTCCCAATATTGCCTTTGTTCATTTGATCTGGGGGGGGCGCAGGGTCCCCTCCTCTTCACAGTGCTTTGAAATGGCTTGCCCCACTAAAGCCTGGGAGTGTTTCTCAGCTCCGCCATCCCAGGTTGTGCAACTGCAGGGCAGGAGGGTCCCGTTACCACCGTGGTTATCACTAACGCTTACGGTGGGTTTAGTGCAAGATGCAGACACACCTATGCAGGGTGCCTGGGTCCAGGGAGTATAGCCCTCCTTCTGTAATTAGCTACAATTACTATCTACCCAAAGATCAATTAGGTGGATGTCGTTGCTTTGAAGTCAGGCATTTGGAATCCTTATGGATATGAGCAAAATTATAATGACATAGCTGCCTTGCAACACAGTAAGTCACCATCACTCTTCTGGCCTGAAACAAGCAGTTACACGTTTAGCAACTTTCAGGATAGAAGCTGGTGTAACACCAGTGTTCACATACACACCCCACAGCCCATCAGCATGATACGGCTGGGTATTCCAGCTCACAGCAAGTGAGGTCCCAACTTATCGTCACAGAAGTTTGCGCTCCTTCAGAGGAAACCTCGTGTACATAGGGGCTATCGTTATCCAGAGGTCAGCTTTGGTAGAAAATAACGCAAGTTTCTGGCAACCTGATTTCCTGCCAGTCGGCAGAAGATGAGGTAAATCTGCAGATACCGTTTTTGGCACACCCCTGTTAACTGCAGCCTCTGCAGAAGAGAGGTACCAGCCCCCTGCCCCAGGGCACCCTCTCCCTTTGGTCCCCCTGACCTCAGCATCTCGCCGGGAAGGATTTCACATCCCCCTTACTGCAAAGGGCATTTCCCCTGGACAAATGCTCCTGAAGTTAGTTTATCCCTGACTGAGGATGAGAAGGGCACCCCTGAGCAAGCCAGTGCCTCGTTTTTCTCTGGGGAAAACTAGTTCCCTTGATGACGATAGTGATGATGGTGATGATGATGATTAACCCTTCCCCTCCGGCCGCAACCGTGCTTGTGCAAGGGCTGCTATTCGCTGAAGTTACGCCCAGGTAAGGAGCTGAAGTGCCTCCACGCTCGGAGCGAGCAGGGTTGCACCCGTCAGCCCCTGCCCGGCTCGGCCCCGCGGCGGGCATTGGCTACCCCCCACCGGCGGGGTCGGCTCAGCCCCATCCCGCGCCGCCGGCACCGGAGCCCGCAGCCCCGAGACCGCGCAGCCCATCCCGCCCGAGTTTCGCGGTACCCCCCGGCTGCCCGCACCCCTGTTATCCCCCGCTCCCCCGCCCCCCCCCCGCTCCGCGCCCCGGTCCCGCGGTCGCAGGGCGGCTCACCGAAAAGCCAGCAGCCGCTCCGCCGCCAAGGCTGCCGCTATCCCGACGAGAGCCAGCGCCAGCAGCTTCCCCATGGCCACGTCCCGCTCCCCGCGCCGCGCTCCCCGCTGCCCGCTGCCGGCCCCGCCGCGTCCCGCCCCGCCGCGCCGGCCCGGGCCGCCCCCGGCGCACGGCGCTGCACACACCGCCGGCAGCCCCCCCACCCCCGCCCCGGGCAGAGCGGCTCGGCCCGCCCGAACCCGTGGCGGAAAACGCGTAACTTTCCCTGCAGACGCTTCCCCCGCTGCCCCGGCCAGCAAGCTGCAGGTCCGGGGGCAGGGGCAGCGGGAGAACGGCAGCAGAAGGAGCCAGAGCCAGTGCCGCTCTGTGGGCTCCCTGTTATAGCACCCCTATGAAAGGCGAGTGGCCTAAGTTCCAGATTCTGTTATAAAAAAAAATGTGTTGTACAAAAATATGTATGTTAGACAAAGACTGCATGATGCAGAATGCACAWGTACTCCGTGTACACCTCTATACTGAGATATACATGCTAATACGTGTGCATTATTACCAAAGTTYCCCGAAAAAATTATGCTTGCTCTGACTGCCACGCTCCCACTATCAGCTTTCTTCTCCATGCAGAAGGGCTACAGAACCCACCACGGTTGCCTTCGGGGCTCTGGGGTTCCCYGTGCAGCAGTCTGCTTTTGGACCAGCTGCAGCATTGGCCTCCCTGTGCTTTCTTGGGGAACACACCTTGCTGGGTCGATGCCCRCCCTCAGCAGCTATCTTTCCCTTCTCTGCACAGTGTATGCCCTCACTGCCCTCACCTGCAAGGCTCACATTCCTTTGCACTTTTCTGAGTGACTGAGAAATCACCAAAAACTGCTTCTCTGCTCTTCTTGCCCTTGCCCTCGAGGCCAAGCAGATGCTCCACATTTACTAACACTTCAAGAAAAGCACGGCAGGGAAGAGGAGGAAATACAGGTCATTATTGCCTTTTACGGCAACAGTGCTAAAATATTTTTTCCCCGTCAGTTTTGGAATATCGCTTTTCCTCTTTCTGGTGTAGGGGGATAGGTTTGGGGTTTTTTGTTTGTTTTTTTTTGCCTGTGCATACAAATCTCACTCTAATGAAGTCTGCTTCAATCCTAGAAGTATGTGGTGGGATGGGTGGGAGGCAGTGTTTAAAGTTTTGGGACATTGGGATGACAAAATTCAGTAGCTACTGTTCAGAACTAGCATTTATTAATGCTGCAAATCCTCCTATAGCCACGGACTGTGCCTTCCCCATGAACACRTGTACCTTTTGAGAATACATTCCATGGCATAGAGAAGATCATGGAACTTTTTGTGCCTTATTTTGAATGAATCATAGAATCATAGAATCAATCGTGTGAAAAGGCTTACACAAGAATAATTTATCTCAGCTTGCTGCAGCACTGCTTTGTCAGCATTTGTTCCACTTATTTATTTACACCACAGTTTAATTTGCAAGAGCACATACTGCTTACTGTCAGGGTCTCATTTTTGGCACAAGGTGGGTGCAATTCATCTGATAAAATGTAAATGTCTACAGGGGAGATGCAGACATCAGAATTGGTCATAAGATCCGAAGAGTGGCCATACTGTGTCAGACCAAGGGTTCGTCTAGCTCAAAACCCAGTAGAGGCTGTAGGCAGGGGCTTAGGGAAGAGTAAGGAAATGGGGGGGCAAGTTGGATAAATCCCCCGACTTTCTTTCCCAGCTCCTGATTTTTCTCAGCTCGGTATGATGAGCTTTACCTAGTTAATAACTCCTAATAGATCTATCTTTCAAGTACTTTCCTGTCTTCCCTTGAAGTGAATTGTGCTTTTACCATATTTTTTGCTGATGTCGAGCCACCTAGGCACCCTGTATAGTCAGGGCAGGAAAAGAGTTACTTTGAGGTAGCAATTCATATGAAAGGTGTCTAAAATGGCCTAAGAAGTGCCCATTTCTCTGCATTCATCGGGAGAGGCGACTACAGTGACTAATTCAAGTGCAGAAATCTGCTCTGTAGGTGCCTGAAGGTAGATGGAGTGAATCTCCCTTGAAGTCGCTGCTCATCAAGTCACCCGTTGACTGAAGAAAGAGCCTGGTTTTCTCAGCAGCTTACCTCCTCAGCATGGTCCCAGCCAGCCTGGGGTCTGCCCGTTGGCACAGTCAGCATCCGCTGCGGCTTCCCCTCCCCAGCACCCCACCAGCTGGCCCAGTGGCTGCAGCAGGGCTAGAAAACACATGGCTGCTCTTTGGTCTGTTACAAATTCCCCTGAGCTCTTTGCCTTTGGGGCACTCAGGAGAGACCTGGGAGTGACCTCCTGCCATGTAATATAATGACTAAAAGCAGGAATGAGTTGTGTGCACGTAATCAGCTGTAGAGGGGTATGTACCAAGCCTGGGAGTGGAGAAAGTGTCATTAATGAAACACAATGTGTTTTTCCGAACAAACTTTAAAAAAGCGGAAACTCTCTTTTGCTCTCTCTTATACCAACATTAATCTGAAGTAAATTCTCCGATACCTGCATTGCCAAAATATTTACAATGGATTTACACTAAAGATTAAATGTCATAATATCTTTCTAGAGCACTTTTGGGGGCGTGATCTGACTAAATACAGAAGCCTACAAAGCTGACATGATAGTATTAACTAGACCCTTCAGACTATGGAGGGCTATGAGGGACCCAAAATATGGAGGTCATTGAGGGCAAATCTGATCAGCAGCTAGTGACGAGTCAGACAGCGCTCATCGACCCAGAGCTGCTTTACAAACCCTGAATCAAATTCAGCAGAAGACATGCAGGCATGAAGACAAGGCAGACAAGAGGAAGCAACTAGAGACTGACCTCGGTGTTGCTATCCTTTAACTATAGAAACAAGCAGAAGATGTCAACACAGTGTGGAAAGTTTCAGAGAGAGACTAATGAGATCTTAAACTGAACTCATTGGTTTTGCCGAATGCAGATCTTAGGAGTGGGTTAATGAAAAGGGCACATCCATCAGATTGCTGCTGACATGCAGGTGCTGCACCAGCTTCAGGTAAAAACAAAAACTGACAGGCAAGAAAGCTGCTTGCCACAAAACCAGGCAGAAATCACAAGCAAAGCATACTGAAGGAGGGAAAAAGGTTCAAAAGCTGCCGATCATAGAAATTACAAGATTCTCTACAAAGGCTGTGGCCTAAAACCACTTTAACCCTGTTAGCTGATCAAAGGGAAGTTGCAGATGGCTTGTTCAAAGACCTCAGCAATTTCTTAAACCCTGCATGCTTAACTCYAGCTCTGCTAGAGTTAAAAAAAACACTTCTCAGCTCCCCATTCCAAAGCAGGGAGCAGAGATTCCTACAGCTGCTGAGCAGCTGCCACAGGGCAAGGTAAAGTCCCTGCTCACACCCTACCAGTATACATAAATACAGTGTCACCAACTAGTTAGAAAACTGGAGTTCACCATAATTACCTAGTAAAGAGATGGTACCTCAAGTAGTTCAAGAATACAGATGCATAGTGCCTTTTGCAAAGAAAAAGGTACAAACATTCCTGCAGTGACACCAAGGTATATTAGTTTTCTCAACTGCTGAGAAAAATTTGTGTCAAAATGACATCAGTGGATTTGTTGGTGAGGGTATTGAAATGGGTCTTGCTGAAACAATCTGGCTTTCACCCTTGTCCTACTTCAAAGTGAGCAAAGGCCTCTACCTGGCCTTTGCAGAGCTAACCAAAGACTCCAGCACTGTCAGCCACAAGCAGCCCAGAGGTATGTGCATAAATTTGGAAGTCCAGGTAAGTTTGTGAGCATACTTTGCTTATTTCATGATGGTGTGAGGTAGTGCAAAGATTCTCAGTGATGACAAGATGTCAGAACATGTCACTGTCAAAAACAGGCCCAAGCAAGGCTATGTCCAAGCCCAACTCTTTTTTACTGTCTTTTATGCAGCAGTGCTTCTTGCTGCATCTGGAAGCAGCAGCAAAGGAGAGCTGCTTTAATTATTTTATAGGTGGCAGAATTGCTAAACTGGAGAGATGCCAGGCTAAATCGAAAGTCAGAGAGGTCGTCCCAGGTAATCTGCCCTTTGCTGCTGACATTGTGCTGGGTGTGCAGAATATTACTGATGGCTTTGACTGCACTGCCTTGGCTCAGCCTTGTYACAAGCATAAAACAAATAATGCTGTCTTTTTCCAGGCAGAAGCATGCTGAGCCAGTAATGTGCCTTGGCAATACAGCGCTTAAGTCTTGCAGGTGAAATTCTGCTATCTTGGCAGCAAGCTTCTCAAAYACCACGACTGATAATGGTTGTGCAAAGGAGGAAGAGGACAGCTTTAATCTTTTGAAAGATTAAAGGTGTGTATGAAATGAAGGAGGCTCCTGACTTCAAACACAAGTAAAGGAGAGCCGTGTTCCTGTCGTCATCACCCTTCAATACAATAGAACTCTCAGGCGATACACAACAATTGCTYCGAGTCTCAGCCCAGTCTATGTGCACTACTTTCATGCCCTTACAGATAAAAAAATAAAAGTCAGGACAACGTCCTGAACGCTGAGATTTGAACCACTGTCAAATATTAACCACTGCCAAAGAYTCTTGCTACACTGGTGTGAGCATTGGTGCATGTATCAGGCAAAGCATTGCGCATGGTTGTGTTCTGGGGTAGAAGGTGAAGTACAGTCCAACGCAACCTTACCAGCAGGCATCCAACACTGATTTTCAATTGYGGCATTAGTTTCACCACACAGGGGGCTCATCGCTGGCTGCTGTGGTAGGGATGATGCACTGATGCCATCACAGSCTCTCCCTGAAAAGGAACAACCCAATGACACAGAAAAGGAGTGAGAGGGAAATGCCTAATTAAACATTACTCCTGTGCTACCCCTATTTATTTATGCATTGCAAATATCAGGGAAATTTCTCAGAAAAGAGACTACAAAAGCTGAATTTTCCAGATACAATACCTCAGTAAAAAGATACAAAGTGAGATTTAGAAATTCAGCAGCTTTCAAAATACTTTAACACAAAGAAAGGGAGGAAATAGCCTTGACTTATTAATACAGTAATATATAAAAAACCTGTTATACACACTATGTTATGATGTTTTGTGCTACAGCAAAATACAAGCGTGATTAAGAGTTTTAGTATACAGAGTTTGTTTATACAATGTGGCATTCTTAAATTGTATTGGCACCATGAAGCATAAAGAAAACAGGAGGAAATGGAAGTGTTGAATGAGCACAGAAGCGCCCATTTCTTCATGAACTATGATTCCTACACCTGGTTTCTCACTTTCTAGACTGCCCTGCATCTACACCCCAGCCTACTTTCAAATTTATATCAGTGTAAATCCAGTATTACACCACCAAGATAAATTTAACCTTATCTCACAGCTCCAAGTCCTGCTACTGGTATTACTGGAGTTGCTTCAAATACACGAGTGTAGATGTTGGCTATGGAGGCTCTTAAGTGACACAAAGGTAAGGAGACCTTCAAACCAGCCTGTTCCAGTAGAGCGATCAATTCTAATGCTGTGGAAAGTACTTCATACTTCTTGATTGGAGGGRTGGTGGCCACAACCTGAAACTGTACAAGTGGATTGGGACTGTATGCAACATGTGGCTGGAATATTTGGGGTTTCAGGCAACCAGGAGCAGCAGAGAGACCCAAATTAACTTCCTCACCTCCACATGAGATGGCACGGGGTGTTTGGTAGTTCTAGTTGGCCTGATCACCCTGTGTGCACTGAGCTGGCTGAGCCACACTCTTACCGTGTAGGTTGCTTCATGTTCAGCTTCATGTTCAGTTGTAGTCACGTAGGAGGAAACAAGGGGTATTGTGAGGGGCTCAGGGGGGTTGAACCGAGGTCTCTCCCTCACCAGCAAGGGAATCAGAGATGCAGAGAGAAGCCAGAACTGCTGTGGAAGGGAGATCATATATATAGATAAAAACACACGCATCCACACCATTCATTTTATTACCASTGTGCAGAGCAAAGTGTTTACAAACCTGAGAGCAGCCTTGCAACTAGCAGCCATTTCCTTTAGCATGGGAAATATCCCTAGCAGGAGAAGTAGTTTGGAGGCCAAGACAGCAAGATAGAAGAGTCAGTGCATGAGAAGTACCAGAACCAACTTCACTCACATTTTTTGGCAGCTTTGATAATTGCAGTCTTAAAAGGTTTTTGGCAGTTAGATTGGGTGTCCTGGTTTAACCCCAGCCAGCAACTAAGCCCCACACAGCCGCTCGCTCACCTACCCCTGGTGGGACRGGGGAGAGAATCGGAAGRGTAAAAGTGAGAAAACTCGTGGGTTGAGATAAAGACAGTTTAATWGGKAAAGCAAAAGCCRYRCACGCAAGCAAAGCAAAACAAGGAATTCATTCACTRCTTCCCATGGGCAGGCAGGTGTTSAGCCATCTCCAGGAAAGCAGGGCTCCATCACGCCTAACGGTTATTTGGGARGACAARYGCCATCACTCCGAACGTCCCCCCACTTCCTTCTTCTTCCCCCAGCTTTATATGCTGAGCATGACATCATACGGTGTGGGATATCCCTTTGATCAGTTGGGGTCAGTTGTCCCAGCTGTGTCCCCTCCCAACTTCTTGTGCACCCCCAGCYTACTCGCTGGTGGGGTGGCATGAGAAGCGGGAAAGGCCTGGACTCTGTGTCAGCACTGCTCAGCAATAGCTGAAACATCCCTGTATTATCAACACTGTTTCCAGCACAAATCCAAAACATTGCCCCATACTAGCCACTATGGAAATAATTAACTCTATCCCAGCCAAAACCARCACACGGGRTTATTGCAAACCCAGCCCATGAGCCTGCCTAAGCAMAAGCAAGAGGAATGACATATCCTTATCATTGCTTTCAGTGGGAAGAACTTTACACAGGTATTGCTTGATTGTTTTTGTCTGTGTCTGGATTTGTTTTCTGAATTTTCAAACCCTTCTGGTAAAATTATGTGAAAACCAAATATACGTTCATAAAGTTATGACTTGCAAAAATACTATTATCTAATCCTTTTGGTATACAGGGTGGGACAGACAACTAAAGAATATAGAGTATGCACCCGACATATGTTCCCTACACAGAGTATGATTACCCACCCTCCACTGGAATTAAGATGAAAATAAAGTGTAAAATCGTTCAGCTAAGATTTACTTAAGCTGCAACAGCAAACTGAGAACAATACTATCCCTGTAGAATTGGCTGTCTAAATTATACTCAAGTAAGTCTGAAAAAGCCAAAAGATTTCTGCAGTTACAGAGCTAAATACAGACAGTTTACCAATTTGTGGTTATGTTCTTAATATTTAGCTTTAAAACTACTTTCATTCAGGTATAACAGTATATGGATATACACGGATGTACTCTAACAGTATATACCATATAAAGGTATAATACATGTGGATTCACAAGCYATTTTACTTTTCTTTTAAGCATAAACTGCAAACAGATAATGTGAAAAAGASTCTAGGACCGAATCCAACACTTGCTGAAATCTTTGAGAGTTGCTACATCATAGCCTCTCCTCTGCAAACATGTGCCAAGGAGCAAAGAATGTGGCCTTGGTGGAGACAAAGCCTTTGTGGTGTCCAAAACCACCCCTTATGCACTCTGCTTTTGTGGAGGAGGCGGCATGTGAGTGGCAGATAAAGGCACCARTGGGATGCTATAGAGTACTCCAGATGTGGACATCCACCCTACTCTCAACTTAATTCAGCTCAAGAGCAGGTTGCACATGAATCCCATTAGGCCCTGATGGATCTTCTAGAAAAGAAGCTAGACTTTGTCTTTTCTGCCTAATAGAATCACAAGGAAAACACAAAGAAGAGCTAGAAGGTGCAGAGTGGAGCATTCCACACTTGACACCCAGAAACACTGATATTTCTCCTCATCTCCTTGGAGCACCCTGGGTGGTTGGTCCCAACAGCCCTCCAGCTGGTAGCCAGCTTGAGCTATGTGGTATCACAACTATTAGARTTTGGCTGCCAAAAGCTTTTTAGGAGACATTGCCTGAATTTTTTTCTGTGGTTTACCTTTTGGTCTAACACGAACATAAATTTGAACTCTAAAAGCAAAGGCAAATTTCTATATTATAATAAGAAAGGAGCRATGATTATATTTTAAATCTTTGATTAGTAGCTGTGAGGGAAGCTTAAACTTTCTGATCTCTGTGTGGAGGTATACACAGTGCAGAACATGTTGCATTCTAAGTTTTGACCACATTAGTTTGACCTATAAATTTCAGCACAATGAACAAGAAATCAGTTCGTTTACCTTCACCTTTTAGAAATCTTACATACAATGATCAGAAGGCTGTAGAGTACTCCAGTACCACCTGTTAAATGTTCTTGTGGTCTACTACTAAGGTCTCATCCCAATATGTACATTCTGATTTTTTTAAATTACATTATCCATATAYGTGTTGTTTGCTTGTTTTCCATACTAGTAGCTTCAAAAGTTGTTGATTTAATGTTTTCTTATAACCTAGGGTCACAATTTTGTAATTCGATAAAATTGCACATGGTTGAAACTTTCAGCACTCTTYCTTAAAGCCTAGGTGGGGCTTCAAGAGTTGTGTAAAGTGTTTTCACTGATGCAAGTAAGTGTTTTGCAAAGCTCAAAAGAAAATATGGACAGATGAGTCTGCTGGTATCGGGCTGGCCTAGGGGCTTCTCTGCACAGCAGGTCAGATGCAACCATGGACACTCAGGCTGTCTCAGTCAGAGCCAGAAAAGGGGACCTATCATCCCTGACATCCCGAGTTGGAGACTCACACCACTGGCTCTTGCTTGCTGCTTCCTAGAAGTTTCATGTCGAGAGTCTAGTTTTGCTCTGAGTCCTAAAACCCCTTAAAGTCTCTTGTGCTTTATGGAGACGGTTCAGGGATTTGACTCAGGAAGACCAGACTACGTTCCTACTGATCTCCTTCCCCTAGGAGTACACCGGGCACTTTTAGGTGCAGGTGCCACTAGATTGCCAACACAGTGCCATGTATGTCCCCCGGGGTGCTGGTCTCAGGCAGGCTTTGGGTGCTGGGAGGGAAGAGTTTGGGCAGGGGGTTCATTGCTGCGTGCCACAAGACTCCTTCCATCCCTCACCCGCCCCAGGGATGCCCTGCACTCAGTCCCATAGGCATCAATGGTCGAACTGGGGCAAACCCAAACATTTGGGCCCCTCCGTCCTGGTTTAGCTTTTGCTCATTGAATCACCCCGCTTCGGTTACAAAACAGCACTCAAAGAACTGCACGTTATCACAGAAATTTTCCCCAAAATATTTCCTCTGGAATTCAAGCACTTTGGCTATTTACTCTCACGTTTTGTAGAGAGTAAAAACTTCCTCAGAGTTTTTAACATGTGAACAATAAATAACAGTTGTAAGGAAATAATTCAGAATTATATAATTAGAGTTTTGGGAAATTTGCCATTTACTGGGCCATTTGAAAATGACCAAAAATAAATGCCCTTAGAAGCAAAAGTAGTAAGGTTTTTTTCAAAAGGCAATTCTCTGATTTCTTCTGCAGACCTCTCCTCCAGGAATCAGGCATATTTGCAAGATGACTGGTTCCTTCAGTGCACTTTTCCTTGACTCAGAGATGAGCAGTTGGATTGATTAAGAAAAAAAATATACTCTGATGAATAGCACAACAGTTTTTTGTATCACAAGTTTGATTTGAGTGTTAGATAAGTAATAAATTTAAATAATCAAAGAAAAGCAATAATGTTCTATATCTTCATAGTATTTGAAAGTCCTTTCTAATATCACCATGGCACATACCTTATTTACTGATTAACTTTTATTTCTGCATAACTTTACTAAACACGTTCTAAAAATCAACTGGTTAAACTAAATATTGATTAAATTGCTGCCTTTAACAAACATCTACAATTTACAGAACCAGATTATATTTGGCTTACTTTGTCCTCAGTGGAGAAAAATTAGTATTTCTAGAGTATGTCTGATCTGTTTTTTACTTCCATCTTCAGCCTAGTGAAATCACACCCTACACGCATCTCCATAGACTCTCCCAGGAGGTGATGTGACAAACTCAGAGAGAGAGTCAGACGTCTACACTGTAGTTATCTATGTTTGGATAAAGGAGGGAAAAATTTTTCTTTCTTGTCTGATCTGAGTGTTGTCACGCTGCAAGAGTCACATAATCTGCCCAACTACCTCACTCTGGCTTGTGTCTATCTTTGCATAGGTTTTTTTATGCTGCTCTGTGCCTACCAAGGAAACAAAAGTCTGGTCTTGAGAAAGGTGATGGCAAAAATGAATAACTGCATCTTCCGCTGTCTACTTACCATTGCTTAAGAAATGTTCCTACTGCCTCTCCCCATGCAAAAATCTTCCACCAGCCTCAGGAGGAGAGGATACAGTGGTGCACAGGCTCTTTAGTCTGTTCTTCTCTTGGAGAAGATATATATTTCAAGCAGGAATAAAACCACCACTTTAAGTTCCCATTTCTCAGAAGTAGGTACATTATATTGACAAGATTTGGGCTACAACAGAGTGATAAGTGGGTTGATTTTTAAAAAGGTTTGCTTATAAACAATCTTCTTGAAATATCAAGGCTTTTCTCCAAGTGCTTTTCTGTTTTAGATGCAATCCACCATACCTTTGACATGACTATTATATTGATACTAAAAGGTATCAGACTCCCAAGGCTTTTGATACTTCAGGACTCCTCCTTATATTAGGTCTGGGTGATCTGTTGGTGATAAAGAAAGCASACAGTGTGCAGCATTGCATTTTTCTGTTTCTTACATAATTAATTAAAAGGAAGAGCCCAAGTCATGATCTTTATTTTAAACTCAGTCAAAACTCTTACTGACTTAATTGAGAATATGGTTGGAGAAGGACAGACTACAAAAAGAAGATAAATGAGTTAAATGAGGACTTGGCCCAGAGAATACAGGAGAAAAAAATAAAACAAAGCAAAAATAAAGCCTACATCCAATTCCAAGACAAAGCGACTGAGAAAGTTGTGATCGGTCACCATGGCAACAGATTTTTAAATGGAAATAAAATGCTTTTAATACTGCGAGCATATTTTTCTATACAGATCTAGTAAATGAACTCAGACCTCATTAAAGTGAATGTAATTTTACAATAGGTATTCTATATAATGTTAAAAACACTAGTACACAGAGAATCAAAATATAAATAGCTATAGGATGCTGATATTTTTACCATATTACTGATTCAGTCATTCAGAGGCTCAGGAGGTAAATGGTAACATTAGTTATTTTCTTTCCTCAGGGAGTCTTTTAACAACTGGTGTAAATCGAGGCAACTGTAAGCTTAAACGAGAAATATTTGCTTTTGTTTTCTTGGCTTTTATACTGATGGACTTGGGTTGGTGAATCAACATATTGAGCTCTATTCTGCGATGTAAGAATTTGATTGTACAGCCTCTACTCTGACGGAGGCAATTCACTTCTCCCCCGCTTTGCTCTGCATCCCTCACAAAAGCATCAAGGCCAAGCCAGCCTTGCATCATTCACACAAATTTTGGATGTCTGGCAATAAGAGCTGGAATTCCTGCAGTTGGAGATTTATCCAGTACCGTACCAATAAAACCAGCATCTAATATGCACATTCTGATTTAGACTAACATAACTATATTGTCACTTCTGCACCTCGGTCTGTCACATTCAGGGAAGGTAGATGGCAATATTCCGAAGGAGCAAGCTTAACAGCTTATGTTGCTTAGAAATGTAACAAACAACCGCTGTGTATCAGTGACTGATTTATCAGGAAAGGGTGGGAAACACAGGCAACCGCAGAGATTGGAAACATTTATCAAAATTGCTGGCACAACCGTACTGGGGCAGGATGATGATGGAGCCACCACAGACCTGCACTGTCCCTGTCTGCCTCACCACCGCGTCCAGCCTTGTTTGTCGTGCGCTGTTTATTTCATGGTATCTCATCTTCCCTCTCCACAGGTTCCACCCTTTCCGCAGATTTTTCCACATGCTTTATTTTGGCATCGCTTCAAATTTAGTCCTTCAGAGCAGGAATAGTCTTATTCCTAGGCTGCTTGATGGCTGTTCAAAGAATACCAGTACAGCTTCTGCTGAATATGTTCATATTCCTTCATACATTGGCATTTTGATCCAAAAAGACTGGCATTTTAGAGCAGTTGCAAAACTGGAGATCCTTTCACACTTTGGCTATTTGTCTATCCTAAACCCCCCACCACTTTATTTGATACATATTTAATATATAGTAAACAATTTAATATATAGGAACCATCTCACATACACCATCTCAGCTCTGCACAAATTTCACTTCGGCAGGCAAGGCAAAAGTTGCTGGGAAGAGCCTGATGGGAATGTCTCATCTTCGGCCAGCCACYGTGGGAGTCCAGCCCCGGGCAGCCCTGCCAGGGAGCACGGCCAAGCTGCAGGCAGCCGGGCATGAGAGAGGGTGGGAGAGACACAGCCGCCTGCGGGGCCCTTTCTATGGGCAATGAATTATTTTTGTCTYGCTGCTGTGAAGGAACACTTGTCTTTAAAGAACTGCTTTCCACAGACTTCATTTAAACCCATAGCCCATGCCTCACTTCATCAGGAGGAAAGAAGTGGAAGAGATTCGCATTTTACGTTTGGTTGCAAAATCCCACTGTTTTAAATACTGTCAGATACTATAACATCAAGCTGCAAAAAAAATGAGAAGAATTTTCCACTAAGCATAGATAGGCAAGATTTGTTTTTTCCATGCCTTGAAAATACTATCCACCTGATTTTAATTTCTGTCTGTTACATGCATCCTGTTTATAACGCTCATGCYCTTTGAATTAAAGAGAACCTACAAGCGTTGTGTCTCCGTAAACATGGTATTGTTTTGACTGTTTTGCAGAATAAGTGTATTTTGTTCATACTTTTTATAGGACAACCAACTAATAATTATATTATCTTAGTAGTAATTTTTGAAAGATTATTCCTCATTTTAAAACACCCTAAATTCAACAGCTAACACTCTAAYGTCAATAGCTAATCCAATTTTAAGCTTCTCTGGACATCCTAATAAATACACCGATAGCAGGAGTTGGAACAATGTGCAGGAAAGAAGGAAACAGATCCCTGGGGCTGAAGATGGAAATAGCAGGCATAAAAGCCAAAACGAAACCCGTGGAAGGATGGGCTAAGCTTTTGCCATGAAGTCTTCAGACTGAAAGTTCCATGGGAACAAAATTCAGAATTGTTGGCATCAACCTTTAGTTTCGTAACAYGCGTGTCCCTTAAGGCTTAAGCACCTCACTTGATCCATATTTCTAAATTATACTTGCTTTACTGAAAACAAAAACGGAAGGCCCAGACTCTCACAGATACATAGGTTCCCAGCTCCTAGGCATCTGACTTCCAATGACTTGGGGGTTTTATGTCTAAATGCCTTTGAGGATCTGGGAATGTTTTTTTTCCCCATCCCTAGCAAATGAGAACAAAAGTGAAATAATACAACAAAGAACAAGAGSAGGATTCCAAACTAATGATACTAAGAAGGTTTCAGGTTAACCAGCCACAGGGGTGAAATTACAGAGAGGACTTTTTTCAAAAGATGATRTACAGCTGAGCACCTGGAGAAAATAGTTTGCACCTGGCACAGCTAAAGAGCTTTTTTTCTGCTAAGAAATAAAGCAAGAAGCATAGGGAAGATTTATGTAATCTTCACACTCAGAGTCAGCATCCTGGAAGAATAAAATCAGATAAAATATAACGATGGCTAAGGCAGGCAGAAAGATGTACAGCAGTGAAAAAAAGTCAATATTAATATTAGCAAAAAGATGTATGATATGAATAAGTAATAGGGCTGTGCTTAATCAAGCTTGGGAACTGGGAGCTGTCAAGAAGAAACAAGGGATATACTTGGCAACACAAGGGATCTACAAGGCAACGCTGCCCACAGAGTGGGCAGCAGCATGGCAGACTTGGCCTGATGCTGCAGATGCTGCAAGGGCCACAGCAGAGCAAGGGGATTGTGGTCACTACTGCAACAGTATTTTTGCAAGCGTGCACTGTTCAGAAGAGATGAAAGTGTGGGATTAACTCAAAGATCTGTTTTTTGCTTCAGGCCCGCAGATCTGATGTTCAGGACATTCCTCTCCTCAACACGTAAGGCCCCAGAGCAGGACAGACAGCCGCTCACGCAGGCTGTGTTACTACTGCTTAAGCAACCCGCTTTAGCCAGCGACCTGCTGAGGGAAGGGAAGGGCAGAGCTGAAACCTCACTAGCCAAGCGTGCTGATCCACTGCTGCAAGGCTCAGAGCCGGAGGTTGCAGGCAATGTTTCAAGGTCCCCTCTGTAAGTGGCTGGGGGAGAACATTCGTAACAACCCTGCTAAAGCTGCAGGTAGGTGACCCTGCATCTCTTACTGCTCTCCATACCCAGCCCYGCCGGGGCTGCCTTTGGGACAGGATTGCTGCAGAAGAGGGTGGCTGGCAGGGAGCTGGCAGGGAGCTGCCAGGCTTTTCTGTATTGCAGCTAGGAACAACTTCTCCACTGCTCTAGTTGCACCACCACTGTTCTTTTGGAGCATTTCTCCTTTTGCTGGCTTTCTGCCTTCCCCGGTGTAGAGTTCAGGATGTCAGTTTTCACCTCCAAAAYGCTGCTTGAGCTGTTCCCAGCACTGCACTGAGTTACGTAGCTGCCAATAGATCATTGCTCTGCATCAGCACACGCCAATGGACGGGGCCTGGCTCCTCAGGAGACACACTCTGCACAGCCTGCCAGTATATCCTTTCTTATTTTCTCCTTCAGGCTGTCTTTGTCGTCTATCAGCAGTCACAACTCTGACTTTCATAGAAACTCCTGTGCCACCTATCATCCTTCTCACAATACCACCCCGACGGTTCATGCACTCACTTCCAGGCAGCTTCCCCTGGCTCAGCTCTGCTGCTTGGTGCCCAACCTTATAAAGGACATGGCCCACTGACATCAGTGGAAATACGTCCCTTGACTTCAGTGGACTTTGGAASAAGCCTGTGATAAACCTGATGGAGAGGGTCTTCAGCAGCCCATCTGAAGCCAGTGGCGACAGTCCCATCGCCTGAAGTGGAAAGCAGTGTGCACCCCAAGAGCATATGCTCTTCTCTTGCTTGCTGTGCCCCTCCACACCCGGTTCTTCTGACCTGCTGTGACCGCTTATGAGGGGCAGATCCAGCCCGTCCCCATGACGTGCAGGTGTTCATGTGCCTGTGGCTTGTCCTCTGAACAGGAGCGTGTTGTGTGGCACTGTGTGGAGCAGAAGGAAAGCTTGGGGGCAGGAGTTGTCTCCCCGGTAAAAACGTGCCTTTGCGTTCGCTGGGTAATTTAGACAATCAATCCTAAATGTGGAAGCCAGGTTTTCTTAGTGGATACAGTGTGTGAGTGCACAGTGCCCATCTCAGTGGCCTCAAGTCCAGCCTATAAATATCGTAAATAGTAGTACTGTTATTTATATTAAACAAGCGATGAGCTATTGTTTCACAGTGAGATGTTCAGAATATTTGGCAGCTTTGGGGCTTGGATGACATCAGTTTTGACTTTCAAAATCAAACTGCCACCTTGTGGTACRGTGGGGGAGAAGTCTGTAGGAAATTACACAGATAGCAAAAATTTAGATACATGGTAAAAACTGGTCCCTTTGCCCCACCAATGACTTACAGCATTTATGTATTATTAAATATATTTTTTACTATACTTGAGGCAAATTAATAAAAATTCTTATGTCATGCTTTAAAAAGTCARTCTAACTTTTTGTGATTGTTTGTCAAGGTAAACATAAAACCATTTCCTCATTCTTGTATGTAATTGTACTGAAACCACCAGTGCACTCACATGGGTAGGTTTTTCAAGATTAGACCCAAATGCAGCTTACAGGAAAACACTAACTATAAAGGCTATTGCTATCTATAATTGTTTCCTTTTGCTCTTTTAAGCTCATTAATGTTAAGAAAAATTTCTGTGAGAGTCAGAGCAGGGCCGCACAAATTACTGAAGATGAGCAAGTTGTAGTGCATCATCTGGTCTGAGGTGCTGTCCCTGTGCATCCCCTTGGACCATGACAGATGTGTGGTAATTTTAATCAGCTTTCTCTTTCACTGTGGGCCAAGCCACCACAAATTACTTCACCTTGCTTGTCAACCAAGAGCAATCACGATGGATCAGCAGATGTGCAGTAATCTGTTACGGCAACGTGCTTGTGCATCTCAACCTTCAAGCAGCAGACCAACATGGAGATGTGCTGGCACGATCCTTTCAGTATACAGCCAAATTGAATGTCCCTGTGTCATCTAATACTATTTATAAAAGATGATAGATGAAAAACTAGTCCATTTCAAATCAAAAAGTGTTGCTGAGGTGAACAATTGATTGCAGCCGTATATCAGTGCTTTCTGCATCCATGACTTTTCAGGAATATAGTGGTTTAAAAAATAYGGTGGAGGTAACAAGAAGCCTATAAGATCTGGAGTTCACATCTTGTCCCTCTGCTCATGCCAGACAAGCATTAACACTTTTTTAAAATCATGAAGTGGAGTCATCTACTACTGAAAGTAACAAAGTGAGAGGGAGGCAGTCATGCAGGAGGGAATGTAAAGGTATGGAGAGCCTGATACTGACTCTCCTCTTAAGTAAGCCTAGAAATACCCAGATGAGCTGCCTGGGACCTGTAGCACCACGGCAAGCCATTTTCCTTCCCACTGTGTCTACTACAAAATGCAAAACCTCAGGGAAGTAGTTTTTATAAAGTATTCTTCATCCAAAAGTGCACAGGTAGAAGGTAGTCACAAATTTCACAGTTCTCCRTGTACTGCTGTCCTGTGACACCTTTGTTGAGCACTGGCTCTAGGAGAAAGCTGGTGAGCAATCCCATGGACGGGAGGCCTGCAGGTCCTCATGGGGCTGCCTGAGGAGCCTGGCCCCTGGAAACCCTATGAACACTGAGGCTGCTCCGACTTCCAGTATCACCTGGCTCACATTTCCCCACCAGCCCACTTGGCAGCCAAACTCCCAGGAAGGATAAACTTGAAAATTTCTTCTTAATGGTTGTGGTGGCATCCGCTTTGCTGGGTGATTCAAATCAAGGGTGGATAGTGTCCTTCTAGCTATGGTCTCATTCAGCAGTCCAAGTGGGTGCAGGTGTGAACCAGTTCTATGTGATGCATGGCAGCAGCTCATGCTGGCCACGTGTGGGTTTGCATCATCTCAGACTGCTGTCAACACAGGGACAGGACTGGCAAAGAGAGAAGGAAAAGGGAGGGAGAAAGAAGTGTTCAGTGGGTGATGGGGTTGTTAGGGCAAGGGAAAAGTAGTTGGGGCATAGGGAAGGGTCTAAATTTAGATGAAGAGTGTGCTGGAAGAAGGAGGAGAGCCTATGGACCCACGCGGCACGTGAATTAATTTGCATGTAAGTCCCCCGCAGTGTGTGAGGTCCCCCACCCCAAAACATGGCTGTACGGGTCTGCAGCACCCTCATCCCAGCTTTTCTCCTTCCTGGGAGCACTGTTTGTGGCAGTGCCYCTGAGCAAACTAGGGAAATCTTGCTGCTCAGAGTATTATACAGGGCTGGATCAACACAACGATCCCGTGGGGCTTTACAGATCARGGTACTTGTGAGACCTGCGTGGTGRGGTCTCTTGTGGAAGCCTGCCTGATGGCTGGAGGAATGAAAGCAGAACCAACATGCCAAATGTCCTGGGGAAGAGTGAGCCACTTCCCACAGAAAAAGTCCCTTGGGGATTTTTTTTTTTTTTCTGAAATGCACTAATTACAAGGCATCTGTAGACAGAGCATCACATCCTATTGCAGTCAATAAATCAGCAATGGTAATGATGAAAGGAAATGTGAGTGCTTCTCCAGCTGAGAAAAAACACCTGGGACTAGTGTCTTTTAATGTAAGTGTATGGCAGGAGCAGAGGGTAACCATGTGGTTAATGAAGCTTAATGTGTATAAAGCCCATGGAGATAACTCTTATTTTGGTGTTATTGCTAGTGTGTCTGTCTTCACTTTCATAAAAAGACTGTGGTGATATCTAAGAGTGGCATTTCAATGCCTGAAATGCTCCTCATATAAATAGAACAAGCAGTATCAGCATGACCGAGTGATAAAATTACGTTCTGGTCTTCAGGAACTTCAGCATGCAACTGTGCTATAGGCACCTCAGCGTACCCCYCGTCACAGCATAAACAAATACATTTGGAAATGGATCTGGAAGAGACATACAAAGAGGGAGAGAATACGGAGGGGAAAATGGCTCGAGCTGCAGCTGCAAAGTTGGTGAAAAAGGCTTTTCTCGAAGCCCTGAAGACCAATGACTTTGAAACACTGGAAGAGCTCTTGAGCCAAAAGAAAATAGACGTGGACACRGTGTTTGAAGTGGAAGATGAAAACCTGATTCTGGCATCCTACAAACAAGGTAAATGTGGCAGCATTCACCAGCTAGGAGGCAGATGGGTTTGAGTGATTTTCAAGAAGCTGTGGCCTTTTGTCTCTTCTGAAGCTGCAGTGTAAGTTGATTCACAGGCAGTAACGGCTCAGTAAGTTCATACGGCCGCGGTCACGGCAGTAGGGGAGCTTATCAGCTGTACCCACGGGGCTTGGTGGAGGGCAGGCCAGAGACCTGCCTGAGCCTCCGGGCCGCCCAGGCAGCTGCTGCAGCTTCAGGGGAGTCCAGAAAGAGGAGTCCTTTGCTGTTTCCTCGCAGAGAACTTGGGTGCAAAGCCCAGAATAGACACATACAGGCTAAGTGTGGTATATACATTTCTTGCATGTACCCAGTCACACATACAGACCGTTCAGAACTATAAAATATTAAATCTCTTCCATTTTCAGTCTACAGTAGTAGAGTGAATTCTCCCTAGCTCAGGAGAGGTAAGGAAATCCTGTGGACCTTGGATGTTGCTGGATGGGAGGAGATTTATTTTTCAAACTGACAGAAAGTGAGGATGCGCTAGTTTATCAAAACAGAAAAAAAAACCACACCAGAAAAGACATCTATTTTGCAGTGTAGAAAACCCAAACCAGTTCTCAGCCAGACACTGGTTGAGTTTCCAAAATTTTAAAACTGAAAGCAATAAAACAAGTTTGCTCTCTGCTACAATCAACATGCTTCACGACCTACTTGCTAACAGACTCTTTGTGTGTCTCTAGAAAACAATAATGATCAGCCTTTGCCAGAAGTTAATCATATGCGGAGATAAACACCTCCAGTCTCAGCTGCACAGCAAATGCACTTTCTTTTCTGTGGCATAAAGAAGGGACAATATCCCGCCTCTTCTCCTTTTCTGTGTTTACCTCGTATTTAAAGATTGGCTCCCGTTCTTTTGATTTCATTAGGGTGAGGATGATGCAGTCATGCCATACTTCCCCTGGGGACAGTGCCAGAGCTAACCCACACAGTAATGAATGTATCTTAAAATACCTTTTCTTCTGTGCTCAGCAGGCTGAGATGCATTCTGGTTGTCGTTTGAGACTACAGGATTAATGCATAGATTTTTAATTGTAGATCATTTAACTTGTCTCTTTTGGAGAAGGCTCTCCTTTCTCCAAAATGTGGAGAGGTAAATGCAGCCTGTGGCCTAAATCACCACAGTGTCTTCACTTTTTTTGTCCGAAAGGCAGAAGGCACTCTYGTGCAAATTCTCGTGCAAATTCTGCTTTTATTCTGAATCCCAGATAACTGTGATTTGAGAGGGGGATTTCCTTGAGGAGGAAGAGGGGAGAAAAACTAAGCCCCACCATCCCACCGTTCAGACAGCCTGAGCTTTACCACAGCCCTAAGCGATGAAGTGGAAAGGAGATACCATGGGTGACAGAGTGGCCTTGCTTCCTCTCTTCCAAAGAAGCTGAGAGCTCCCAAGGACACTGATCTTGCATGTGCCATGGCTTTTTCGTGTTTCTAACCGAAGAAACACGCAAGCTGAACGAGGCCTCCCACGGAGCCCAYGTCTGCTTCCTGCTCAGTGCCTAGTCCCCATCCCTCTGGGCTCAGAGATGTCTGCGGGTTTGGGCAGAGGACATGGGAGATGCTCCCTCAGGACATCTGAGCACAGCTCACCCGCAGCAGCACAGGCAAAGGAAATAAACGGTGGTCTCAGGCAAGGAAATTGTGGCTATATAAAGTGATAACTTGGCTTGTAAGGATCACTTTCCTGCTGTTACATATCATTTATGGCTCACTTCTGGCCATAAACGTGAGGCCCAGCTCCATGTGGGATAAGCCAGCAGTGCTCCACAGCTCACTGGTAACAAGGGAGAATGCCGCAGGTGTATTCAGATGGGGAGCTGATTTAAGAAATTTGCTCTRCTATATGCATAGACTCTGGGATATAGCCCACCTACTTTGTGCCCGGTTTGGGGTCATATGATGGAAATGTTGTCTTACTGAAGCTGCCAACGTAACCTGGATAGTCAGCAGGTTGAGAGAGGGTTGAGCGGCTGCAGAGGAGCCTGTCACCCCGCTTGGGCATGCAGGTGCCTCAGGGCTACCTGCTGTTGCCATTCGCGGCGTGGGTTCCTTGGGGACTGGATTTGGTAGTCCCCAAAATTTAGTCCTAGAGTGGGTGCCGCGATCTATTGACAGTTTCTCACCACTGACATCTCACACGCTGGCATTATTAAATGCTTATATTTGTCAGGAACAAGTCACTGCAGCCATGCCAGAGCAGGAGGTGCAGCTGCTGTCATGACTGTCCATTTTAGAACTATAACCTTTCAGTGGACATCTAGCATTTTTCAAAGGCGTACAAGAACTGCAGTACTGGCATCTACCTCAGAATATACTTGCAATTTAACTAGGAGGGAAGAAGAACTTTAATCCAAGTTTCTCCCTGCCACCAGCACTTTGTTTCTATCTACTTCTTTCCTTCCTCTCCATCTTCTTTCTGTCTAATACCACAGACGTGAATACTGTAAAAACTATATGACATTAAGCTTGAAAAACTACATACAACTAGAGATTCAAAAATGAAGGTCCAAATTAATTTGACCTCATTATACATCTTTAGTATTTTTTGCTGTGTCTTTCACATGATAACAGTATTCAACCAGGCATTTGTCCAAGGAGAAATAGATAAATCAAACCCACAAAATTTTACAGGCACATTCTAGCTACAATGCAGCTGCTGTATCTGAAAAAAAAAAGAGAAAAGAAAATGTTTTAGACTTCTCCTGCCCTTCTGCACATCATTATTGTGTTTTACTTTTTTTAAACAAATGATTATAGTAATCACTTCTGAGACTGTCTCTGTGCAGTCATTAAGCATGTAGTCCTATTTTGGGAACAAATATTTAAGTGTTGTTTGGTCTTACACCTGTTTGTGAGTAAAAAAAAAAAAATCATTGTGAAATTTTCGGAGAAAAATCCAAATATTTTGGAGCCAAATTTCATGCTAAAATGTCACTGCTTCTATTTGGTTCTTCCACCTAATTCACATCAGCATCCAAACTCCCCACTCCATGCTCCCCAGGGGCAGTAGTTGGCAGGTCTGTGATACAGCTGCAGCCACATTGCCAGGGGTCATCTATGTGCAATGCATCACTGGAAGCCTGAATCCAGCTCCTGACATGCTGGATCCTACAATCTCCCACGCAGAAAGAGCAGGATGAGCTATCTGTTGAGTCACTGGCCTAAGTAAATGCTGCCTTCTTATACCAACACCACCTTTGTTCAGCTATTGGCAGGCTGTAGATCCCATTTCCCCCATATGTTTTAACTGGTGGCATTTCAAATGTTCTAAGCATATTTTTTTTATTGAGTCTACACAGGTCACAAGAAAAACAAAAGCTGCCTTCAGAGTACATCTACATGGGAATTAAGTCTCCAAAAGGCAGGCTATTCAGCACACAYAGTAAAAATGCTTAATGAAAATGAAGTTATGCTTGAGAGAACTTCGTGTACACTAAACTGTATCTGGTGAAATTACAGTAAATTGAAGCAAAACTCCGACCCTTTCTTCCCCCTCAATTATTTTCAGTAGGTGGATAGTCCAAAGAAAAGTCTTTGCCAAGGATTGTAACACATTTTCACTTTGTACAGGGTACTGGCTACCTAGCTATAAATTAAAAATATCCTGGGCAACCGGACTTCATCTAGCTGTCATGTATGGACATCTGGAGAGTCTTTCAGTCCTGCTCAATCACAAAGCTACAATCAACTGCCGGCCCAATGGAAAAGCTGCAATCCATGTAGCATGTGAAATGGCAAATGTTGAGTGTCTCAAGATCCTTTGCAACCACGGAGCTAAGCTGAACTGCTTTTCAATGAGTGGGCAGGCACCCTTGCACTTCTGTACGACACGAACCTCCATGCCTTGTGCCCAGCAACTGGTTTGGAGAGGTAAGATRAAGCTCTGGAGGGTCTCTCATGGCATGTCCAGAGATGGTGGGCATGGTCTGTGGTTCCTCTTAGGAGGCAATTTGTCAAAGTACATGTGTATTTATGCCTTCCATCCAGAGCTGACTTGCGTCTTCATCTCAGACTCCTTTTCCCCATTTCTTTGATCAGAGGAAGTTTCTCCCATTCTGATTCCTCACCCCATCTGTCCTTCCCTCTCCCTGGCCACCCGCCCTTACTCCAGCGTTGTTTCCCATTTCAGTGCCTCCAGCCCTCTGCCCAGTCAGTCCCTCAGTAGAGGGGGTCCTCTGAATCAGGGAGTTTCTATTTCTCTATTTTTTTTCTATCATCTTCTTCATCTAGGTTTACTATTGAGATGTTTTGATATGAAAGGACACCCCTTTCCTCTTCTTTCTTGTTCAAATTTCCTTGATCTCAATAAAATTCTTCCAACCACTTGTTTTTTGAGACCTGGCCTTGAAAAACTGGATGCAGTTTTTCATACCGTCTCTTCATTCATCAGCAGCCAAACTCCTGCACCTATGTAGGGATTGGGGAAAAAAGGCTATTTATATCAGATTTTTTTTTTCCCAAAGTAAGACACATTATGCTGCTGGTCATCTGTAACAAATGAAGCTATGAATAGGTGTAATTCCTGGATAAATATATTGGTGTCACACACTGTTTCCTTAACACAAGGGTGCTGACTCAGGACACAAGAAAAGGCAGACATAAAAGGTACAGCAAAGTCAGGCAGTTCAAGTCTTAAGTTACAGATAGATTGCCCTAGTTATCACACTGTGCCATGGCAAATACAAATGCTTTTGGGKTTTTTTTGCTACATGTGTTGTTATTGAAGGCTTTTCCTGAGATGCAGAGCCCAAGCATGCTTTGTGGTTAAGGCAATCTGCAGTCCTGAATAAATAACCACATTGCTTTTCTTCTGCTGGAAAGATACATATTATTTTGTTTGGTAGAAAGGAAAATAAATGCTGCCAGTTGTATCCTGCCCAAAGCAAACAGTCCTAACAGCAGGAGTTGAATTTGCTACCATGGAAAAGCTTAAAAGTCAAATGTAGTCTTATAAAATGTAGCATAGGATGAATACAAATGAAAGGATATATTCTGTATGCTTTCTCCACCCACCCATGAGCAACAGAATAATAATACTTTACAAGCCACCCTTCATCCCAAAGCACTCAGTAAACTGGAATCTCCATGTGAGCTAAATGTCAAGACTCCAAACAAAATGGGAAAGGTCTGGAGCAAAATGCRGCAGGTGTGCACACGCACATTGCAGCACCACCCAACAGCCGAAGCCAGGGTTTTGGTTAATGTCCCTGCACCAAGGTTTCCAAGACGCATCTCCCACCCTGCCATCTCCACTCAGGGGTGTCACATTGGGTCAATTCAGGTAAATGCAGTTTAACYACTCCTGGTTTGGGTGACTTGCCAACCAAGCAAAACTGATCCTGTGTTCATTTACCACCTCCAAACTTAGATTGCTGATACTTTCATGGACATCTAACACAACTAACACTCAACATGGCTTAACGGCATTAGCACTCAGGTTTTCCAGCCCAGAGGTAATTTCTGACTCCTTTTCCTCTCTCCCTGTCCTTACACCTCACTCTTAGTGCAAGTTTGGCCATGTAAGGGCTTTCGTGAGCCCAGAGAGAAGAGGGGTGGCCACACAGCCTGCACTTGCTCTTGCACGAGTACTTTATTGACAGTGCCAAGGCCCCAGGTTCGAGGAGCCCTTGTCTACCCCGCTGCAGCCATCGACATCAGCACCCTCCGTCTCTGGAAGAAGCCCCTTGCCCCTCCAGCCTGCTGGCCCCGCTGCGGTTTTACGGTTCTGCTTTGCTCTGGGGAGTGGAGTCTTGCCAACCTTCYCCCTTTTCTAATAAGCAGTGGTCAGTGTTATTCCTACATCCATTTGCATCCTTTAGAGCTAATTGCTGGTAGCTGGGAAGCGGGAAGGCAGCCGGCCGGCGGGCTCAGTAGATGGTGCTGTTGCTTCAGCTGCCACAGCCGCTCGGCACAACCCAACCAGTCCCCTTAACGGCTTGAAAGCAGGATCCAGACCCTCAGCTGGGGACTTCGTCCCTGGGGTTTTTTATATCATCTATGGATCTAYCATAAATGTCCTTTCTTCCAGGCTCGAAGTTAATGAGGTGCTGCAGGAAGCGTTCTCAAGGGTATAGATCTGAGCAGAGCTGTTCTCTGGAGTAGGAGTAAAGCCCTCCTTTTTCCTTCAGTTCTTAATTTGTAAGAAAAACCATTTTACAGAGAGTTTTGGACCTGTATGCTGCTCCAAAATAGAGTGTTCAGATAAGRTCTTCTGCCAGCTCGGGGCCAAGCTATCACATCTGAAGCTGGATCCAAGAACCTGAAGTTTCTAAGGGTTTCTCGGAGGCTTAAGAAATGCAGAATCTGTGTCCCTAACTATTTACATTTCCATGTGCATCTTTCAAGCCAGTTGCCCACCCTCACCTTCTCCTTGGGTAGCAGGGCTCAAGCAGAGAGATCGCCAAACTGGGATTTCATTGCCTTCATTTTTTCCTATCATCTTCCTTTGGCAGGAGCAAATGTGAACATAAAAACAAACAACCAAGATGAGGAGACTCCTCTGCACATCGTTGCACGTTTGGGTATCCCCGAGCTCGTGGCCTTTTATGTGGAACAAGGAGCACATGTTGATGCTCTCAATGCCTACATGGAGACTCCCCTGGCCTGTGCAGCATATTGGGCCCTTCACTATAAGGATCAGATGTACAGCCCGGATCACCACCTCATCTGTCGGATGCTCTTAGACTATAAAGCTGAAGTGAACACTCGTGATGAGGATTTCAAATCACCGCTCCACAAAGCTGCCTGGAACTGTGATCACGTCCTGCTGCATATGCTGCTGGAGGCAGGAGCAGAAGCAAACATCATGGATGTCAATGGCTGTGCACCACTACAGTATATCATAAAAGTGACATCTGTGCGGCCAGCTGCCCAGCCTGACATCTGCTACCAGCTGCTACTGAATCATGGAGCAGCTAGGATATATCCTCTGCAATTCCACAAGGTTAAGGATGGCTTTATACAGTGGGGATATGGAGAGAGCTGATGTCTTGAACAGGAACGGGATGAGAGATCCAAACTTCAGGGTTTGGTGGTATCTGGATTTGCTGGAGTCTTGTAAACTATGGGCCCAGAATGCCCAAAACCTTGTGAGCCGACCTGTTGTAAGAGTGGTATCATTTAACTGAACTGAAATCACAGTTGCTAATGCCAGAAACCAGACWCGGATCCCATTTTTGTTCTTAACCAACCTGAAACCCCAAACTCTAAATGCTGGTTCAAGCCTAATTTTTCAGAGTTGATTCACTTTCTCATTTCAGAAAACCTACATGCCTTTGTCAAACCCGGCTCCATGCAGGCTTAACTGRGTTATACGAAATGAGTATTTCATGGCCTCTATCAAAGATTGGAGATCAGACCAGTTGATTCAGTTTGTCACTTCTGACCTTTAAAAATCTATTCAAATCTATTCAAAATGAAATGGATCTCAATAAAGCTTTGGCTCATTCCCAGGAAATGTGAGAAATTAAGGGGAAATGCTGGGCCTGGGCACATAGTTGATGAAAAAAAAAGAAAAATAATTGCAAGATCCCTCCCAAAGAATTTCTAAACCTCTGCAAAGCCCAAGGCACTGACAGAAGTAGCTGACAGACTTCTTATATCACACAACTAAGTAAGCTTGCTGTAGTCAGGACTCGTTTTCTCTCATCCTGTGCCCTGAGCAACATTTCGCAGATTCTCCACTGTATATATAAAGTTTCAACAAGCCAACCAACCAGAAGCCTTTGAATAAAATGCCAAACCTTTGGTTGTGTCCTCTTGAGCCCAGGATGAGCTGGCCCTGTCTTTAACAAAACAACACTTAGTTTCCTAGAGAGTGTTTGAGAGCTGGGTCTGGGGCCTCCTCTTCCTGCCTCTGTCTTTCTCCTGTTGCATGGAGTGTGTCTCCCTTCCAAACCATCATTTGCCATCTGCAAAATATGTAGGATGATATTTATTCCAGAGGGATGTTCTGCACTTTTGTTTGTGAAAGCCTGTCTACTGTGTGGGACAAAAATGTGCWTGGTAAGGTGTGAATGCAAAGTGTTATTCCCTGAGTGTGACTGACAATAGACTTTGGGKTTTTTTTTCCTACTGAGCTAAAGTTATTGGGCAGAGCAGCTGTTTCAGGGGCCTTGTGTGGCTTGGAAGCCTTACTTCTGAGCTGTGCTATTTCCCAGTCTTCCCTTACATTTTCCTGTAACAATGCATTTTTGATTCATATGATGGGATTTTTTCTGCTCCTGTGCTGCATGACCTGGAGCAAGGACTTTGTGCATGGCTTTGCTCGTTGTCAAGACACTCAACCTAACTATGAACAAGTTCTTTCCAGATTCAGATGATAAAGCTACTCCCATCAGCAAGCTACCCTGCTCTGGAGATCTAAGCCAGTATTTCTGCATGGTGTTAAACTGGGTTGTGCACATCCCACTGGGGGCTAGCCTGGGGTTTCTTGCTACACTTGCACTAAGCAGTGTAGACATGGCTTGTGTCTTTTGAATCTCCAACCTTATGCTCTCGTAATTCTTTGGTTGTGTCTGTCTCAGCGTGTCATTGATCAGTGCCAAGCATCCAGGCTAGCCCCAGCTTCTTGGTGGTCCTCATGGTCTCTATGCATCCTGCCTGCAGGTGCTACAAGCCTGTCATTCCCACCCCAGAGCTGTGGAGGTTGTCGTCAATACCTACGAACACATCAAATCAACATCAAAGTGGAAAGCAGCCATACCTGATGACGTCTTTGAGGTAAGCTCTTAATGAGTTGCAATTGAGTAAAATCCAAGCTCGTTATTTGCATTCTTTATATCTGGCCAAAGAAAAGTGAGAATGCTTTTGGAAGAGAAGAACATGTCAGAGGATTTGGGACTTCCCCATTTAATATCACTCACTTGTCAAAAGCATATCACTCACTGACAAAAGACACATTTTTGAGCAATTTTCATTGCAACATTATCCTTTGGAGCACCCCCTGTCAGGGATGCTCAGGAGCTCAGCTGTCCCTGCACTCAGCAAGTGCAAAGATTCTGGCTGTGATTGGTGCTTCTTCAGATCTGTCAATGCATATATTTATGTATTTTTTAAGTCACCCAAAGTTTTAGAAGTGCTGTGTTACATGTGAATGACTATATATATTTAGGTTCTGTTGCGTGGGTAGGGTTTCTGTGAGCAGGACTCATTAGCTGCAAATACAAGGGAGAATTTAAATGAAAAATAAGAGATCAAAGAAGGAAGAGATGTTGTCAAAAGGCAAAACTGTGGGACAAAGTACATGCTTGGACATAACTATCCCTTTACTTCAGAAATCCTCATAGTCCCAATCCAATATGCCAGTTTAAACCTAGTTTTTTATTAATTCTAGGCTTCTTCAAAATTTTCAAATCAGCGCTGAAGTTAAGTGCACCAATATCTGCTATGCATTACCAGTGATATTTAGGGAACCCCATCTGTATTATTATGCAGAGTTATACAGCCAGGGGGACTGTGAGACTAACTGTTTTTTCAGGTCAGCTTTGTTCAAAAAAAATGAAAAGAAGCCATTTTGAGTGAACACAAAATTAAATGTTAAAGGTCCTTTTTCACCTAATAATAATAATAATAATAATAATAATAATAATGATAATAATAGAAGCTTTGCTGAGCTACAAGTGTGATTAGAAAGGAAATAACGAATTCTTTTTCTCCAAACTTTAATCTGAACTAAAAACTTTAATCTGAAATATCAAAACATTCTTATTTGGAAAAGCCTACAGTTKCTCTATTTCTTTGTTGAGATTGTCATTTTTGTTGTCAAAGCTGTTTGCCAAATTTGACATGAAATTGAAGAAAAAGAATTTGTCGACACAAATCTGTACTTTTCAATACATAAAGTGTATCTGAAAAAAAGTGTAACCAGATCTGTCAAGTAGCAAGAATATATAAGGTCAAGTCACGTGTAGTGGCACGTATTTGCCGTTTGCTTCTTTTATTTYCACACAATTTGTAAGCATCTGCACTTTTCTTCTCACGGGGATGCAATTTTATTTATTCTAAAAGGCCACTGGGGCGATGAGCAAGACCAAAGGTACTTTGCTGTTCGCAGCCCCAGTGAACTCGTCGGCAGCACCGGCATTATGCCGCCTCGCGGCCCYGCCGTGAGGTTTAGGGGATTAACTCGTCCACGTGCACTGATCCTGAGCTGGCTGCAGCGTCTGTTCAGATCAGGACTAACACCACAGAGGAACCCCCACGTCAAACTGATGGATACAAGACATACCAAGYCGAAAGGTTTCAGCATGGTCTTTAACACTAAATATTTGAGGCAAGCATAAGAATTTTGTGCAGGCATTTGGCTAAACCAAGTCCCTGGTGCTTGATGTGCCTCCAAGGGACAGGATRGCTGTCTGTGCTTTTTACCTTGTTCTGCCAAGGGCTGCATGTGGGCAGGGGAAAGGGAGGGAAGGAGAACAGCCTTATTGCCCTAAAACACGCTTGTGTTTTTTTGCAGCGGCACCAGGATTTCTATGACTCTTTGTTCACTGTGTGCAGCAATTCACCACGGTCACTCATGCATTTATGCAGATGTGCTATTCGGGCGATACTGTCAGAAAGGTGCCACCGAGGAGTCCCCTTGCTCTCCATCCCGCCGCTCATGAAGAAGTACTTGCTGCTGGAACCAGAAGGAATCCTCTACTGAGCCGCAGCAGCGCGGGCACCGGCGTCTCCCTTCCCGGATCCGCACGCCTCTGCGGGGTGCTGGAGATCCAGGCACAACCCTGACGCAGCCCTTCGCTTTCGTACAGTCGTAGGCCAGCCTGAAGCTGGGCTGGGATTTACCGGCTCTCCTCGGAGCCGCTGTCTTTCCCTGCACTGAGGAATTGCAGCTGCAGGCTGTGGGTCACGCTGGGGCAGGCAGAGCTGGAAAGGCCCCCCCCTCCAAACAAACACAGGGGCGAATACTGCCATGCTTTGTTCCGCCTAGCTTAAACGATGCTTCTGCTGCCTTTGGTATTTATTCCACTGCCTGCTAGATAGTATGAGATTCAATCTGAACAACCTTTGATACTGTTCCACTGTAATTTTCTTCAGCTGTCATTTTGGAAGTAAAAGAAAGGATACCATCAAAAAAATAGGACATTTATTAGCGTCACAGAAATGCTTTCCCAGAAAGAAATGGGTGAACTGCTTTGACTCATGACCACAGGCAGGATTTCAGTAGTTTCCATATTTTCCTGTGGATTGACTCTCAATTCAGTGTTAGTTCACTGTTTGCTACAYCTGTCTGTATCTTATAAAGCTTTGTCATAATGATATCCTTATTAATTGTAAGAATTTTTTCCATTATCAATCACAATATTGAAATCTGCAGCACTAAAATTTCTGTATATTGCTATTCATGCCCAGGTAGCTTTTAGCAGATGCTGTCTCTGTTTCTGCTCTCACTGTGACCGATGATCATTTTGTGTCCTGATGTTGAAAAATGCAGGTAGAATGGACTTGCCCCTGTAACCTGCACAGCTGGGCTTATACCCATCCATATATCCCTCAGGATGGTGTTGGACGGGATCTGGGAAGAATATGAACCCTTCTCTTCATTGACTATAAAAAGAACCCAGCCTGCTAACATGAACTATCCAACTCTTTTTTTTGGCAGCTAAGCGCAGGTGAGAGGAATCCCACCTTAACCGAAAGGTGTTTCCAAGATGAAGATGTGTTGGCTGTGCTGTCACAGACCTGCCAGTCCCCCTGATCTGCAGGCCCTCTGCTTTTGGACCTGCCGGTGCTGGTTTCCCTGCTCGCAGGAAACCTTTACTCCTGACYGAACCATTGTCTCCAGTTCGGGAGGATGAAATGCAGGGCAGAGGCAGTTCACACACCAAGCATCCCGCGGCAAGGGCGAGTGTGTGAGCTGACCTACAGGTAAAACCCATTTTTCTTCCCTTTTTTAGTTTGATGCAATCCATCTGGGCTGTTCCACTTTTTTTAGACCCTTACAATTCTGGGCTCTGTTAAAAGGGAGGTGAGCTGTACCCACCATTGGGAGCCAGTAACTCCTGACTTCTCATTGCATCTCTGACTGTGAAGCTGTCAATCCTTATCATTATTATTATCTCTTTGCAAGAGAGCCCACAGCACATTAGGCTCTTCCCAGCCGGACAGGAGCGGCCAAGCTGTTCAGTGTCTCTGTGTCTCGCAAAGCGGCAATAACAGCACATGAAAAAATGTGCAGATTATTTAATGTTATAAATAACTTTGCTTTCTTTTCATCTCAGTTTTTGTGAATCAAAGCCTGTACACTGTGTTAGGAGAGAATCCAATTCATGGGGCTGTTTATGTTTAGGTAGACAGCAATGTAGATTGCTATTTAACAGTTTCCGGTTCCAACAGAGAATTTCAAAGACAACACAGGCCATGAGAAAATGCTTTCTCATATGAATGAAGTTGTAATATAGGTCCCTGTACTAAATTGATGAACAATTTCTGTAGAGTTAGAATCATAGAATCATAGAATCATAGAATCATAGAATCATAGAATCATTAAGGTTGGAAAAGACCTTTAAGATCATCGAGTCCAACCATCAACCCAGTACCCATGCCCACTAAACCATGTCCCAAAGCACCTCATCCACACGTTTTTTGAACACCTCCGGGGATGGTGACGCCACCACTTCCCTGGGCAGCCTGTTCCAATGCCTGACTACCCTTTCAGTGAAAAAATTTTTCCTAATATCCAATCTAAACCTCCCCTGGCACAACTTGAGGCCATTTCCTCTCGTCCTATCACTTGTTACTTGGGAGAAGAGACCAGCACCCGTCTCTCTA
>JASVER010000070.1:3435005-3491740 GCA_030449065.1 Oceanodroma leucorhoa
TTGTGAGTGTCCAGCTGGTGTAGCAGGTCATTAACCTCTTCCTCTTCGATTATGGGGGCTTTACTCTGCTCCCCATCCCCATCTTCCAGCTCAGGGGGGTGAATACTCTGAGGATCACCGGTCTGACTATTAAAGGCTGAAGCAAAGAAGGCATTAAGCACCTCAGCTTTTTCCTCATCCTTGGTGGATGCAGAGTTGCAGAGATATCTCTATCAGAGACACTACAGTAGTTTACAGGGGAGAGCGATYAGGATCTGTGGCAGGTTGTCTACAGAAAAATCCGCTTGAGGCAGTTCCAGGTYGATGGGATCCACTGAATTCTGCACGGAGGAAAACCGGTGAATTTGGAAGGACGAAAAAAGCTTAGGTTACCTAAACCCACTGCTTTTCTAGGATATCCTTAGACATACATAGGATATATGTATCCCTTATACTTAGATAGGATATGTACCTATGTAAGTCAGGCATGAGGAAGAGGATTTGCAAACTGGTTAAGGCAAGAAAATGTTTGTCCCTTTCTGAACAGTCTGACAACGGGGCCAAGCTGGGTAGTCCAGAAGAGACAGATGGAGGTAGCTGATTTTATTGGGAACACATCCCCACGCTGGCTGCTTCTGGAAGTGAAATTCTGCATCTGGAAGAGGGAGGTTTAAGGCAGAACAATAGCTGCATTTTCTGACSTGTCGTAGTCAGGACTCTCTTGCTGAGAGAGAAGAAAAAAGGCTGTCACCAATGTTCCTAAATTCCCTCTGGTCCTCCCCCTCTGCAGTGAACACGCTTAATTTTTATTCTGTGGGCACCCAGCCTCACTTCCAAGCTTTGTACCAAGCAGGTGCCAGATTATAGCCATTGTGGTATCTGACAGGGAGCACAGTGGGATCAGGCTGATTATAGTCATAGGAATTTGCAAGCTGTTAAAAACACTGGAGAACATCCCTATCGCAGAAAAAAAACCTTGATTGATGCACTTTAATTGCTTCTGTTGTTGGAGTTAGAAAGACCAACAGTAAGCAAACCTTATTATTTGTTACCTTTTAGCACTTCCTTCTTTTTTTCTCTTACTATACTCTGTTCCCACGCACTGGATGGAGTTGCTCATGTGAGGCGTGGGGGTGCCTGATAATAAGCTCATCATTTATTAAATTTACAGGATGCACAGTCTTATTTTTCTAACTTAGTGCAGATACCTTGAAATTTCATACTGTCATATAAGTCCTGATCATGCTTTTATATTTTCAAGGCTGCAACAGACTGGATGGCTGCAGGTGGAAATAATAAAGACCAAGCTGTCACCCCTACACTGCAAGTTTGAACCTAGTCATGACCTAAAATGACAGAAAATTGTTTTCAGGGTTGTTTGGTGTCTCTGTGAAATGAGTTGCTTTTTGCCATTTCACTTCTTAGTAGAGATGTAACCATATTTGAGACATTTCCACTGCATTTCACAGCCTATTAGAATATCTAAAGCACAGATGGGCACAGAGAATGAACTATCCTTTCCCATTGGCAGCCCTTTCCCACAGCTCACTTAATGACTTCTCAATGGATAGCAATGAGATTACATGTTTTGGTCCTTGTGCATCTCTGTGAAGAGATGTTCTTAAGCCACATGCATTGTTGACAAGAGAAGTTATCCCATCTATGAACATAGAGACACTTTGCATGTTTTTGTGGGCCAGCRCAGAGCCGTAATTCAGCAGTTCGTGGAAATATGGACATCCTCTTTGTAAACTGCTCTTGCAATAATTTTAAATCTAGCCCCTGATGTCTGATTGGATCCAGCTTGACTCAAAACTTCACTGATTTCTCCATGGAGAGCATGTAGATGAAACTGAATTTAGCGTCAGTCTAACGGTGTTCAGGAATGTATTTTCCTTCAAAACTTTTAAATGTCTATTCATATTTGGTCAGCCTTGAGATATAAGGCCAATGAGCCCAAAAGAGCTTGACTGGGTCAGCTCTCCAACACTGCTGCTTGTCATGCTGGCCTAATGCCAAGAAGAGGAGCCAGAGACTGCAAAGCAGAAACTCAGGACATTGGAAGTGGAAGCAGTAAATCTTGACCAGTTCCTGCTCGGCCTCCAGCCAACATGTCCTTAAAACCTTCACCATTCGTCCTTGAGACAGGCTAGTTTTCCAGTGCTGCTGGAGGCAGGAGGAGAAGGATATGTCCTCAGCTGTGTTCTACTGTGTGCAGTGGTATCAAGACCATATTGGTTGCACAAGGCTTAGAGATGAGATAAGTACATCTTCTCTCCACAAAGGTGGCTTTGGATGAGTATCGACAACTGTCTGCATACAGACTGGTCCTAGAGCGTGATACATGTTTTGTTAATGTGCTCATTACTGGTACTTTAAGACCATACTCAATAGTCAATGTCACACATCTCTACTCCAAAAACAAGCTACCTGATGAGAGCCTATTGCTTGGCTGGATGGCAGCAATACTCAGCCTCGGGACCTTCAGCACAAGGGGTGCTTGTTCCACATCCCTCACGCCTCTCATAATGACTGCACTAAGAAGAGTTTGCATTATAAAGAAGAAAAGGCTCAAAGCCCAGACCATAAACTTAGGGCCTTGGGGCCACCTGGCACAGGCAGCCAGGATCTCCRTTTCTTTTTACCCTTGGCATTTGAAAAGCTGGCGGGGAAGGGGATGGGTTGCCTGCACCCTTTTTCATGCTCTTACATGGCATTGTCACTAGGGCTGCATGGAGGATGACGAGGCTGGCTGTATCATCTTGAAAAGTTTTGGACAAAAACTCCTGAATATACAAAAGCAGAATGGTGTTGAAATGTCCATTTAAATTCTGGCAGCTCTGCATGGGTCTGTGTGTGCATGTGTGTGCATGGGCATGTGCGAAGAGACTTGCAGAGAGATCCCAGTCAAAACCTTTGCTCTAGTTTCAATCAGAGTTTTTCAACCCATATCAGGGTATCAGAGCTGAAACCAMTAAATTGCCATAAGTGTTCTGGCATCAATGAAATTTTACTTATTCAAAACCACTTACCATTTTGAAAGACCATTTCTCTTCTTTTCATGGGGCAATATCTTACAGCCTATACACCAGTTTTGACAGAATCAAGTTAACTGCTGTGATCATGAATTTGTATAAATCTCCCAGGCTGAGCAAGACTGACAACTATTTCTGTAAAATGTCAGAAACACAAATATTAGGGGGTAGGGGAAAAGGTCTGGTCTGCCGTGAAAGGTGGCAGCTTTACTTTTAGCTGCAAGCACTGCTGGACCAATTAAAATGATCACAGAGGCTTGGCTCATTCGTATTTGAGGAACGTCCTTTGAAAATGTGCTAATGCTTTTGGTAGCAGATTTTGCTCCTGGGACAAGCACCTTTAAATGAAACATACAAGAGTTCAGATTGGAAGGAAGATTGAAACAGTCTGGGGTGGCCTATGCTATTATATACCTTTATTAAACTCCGAGAAGCCGAAGAGGCATGCCAGCTTTTCAGTATGCTGGAAGGTTTGCAGGGCTCTTGAAGGGCTGCTGCTGCTTTTCTGAAATGGTACAAGATATGAATGGGTCGGACCCAGCAATATTTCCATTTACTTTCAGGATAGGGCAGTGGAATTTCCCTGTACTCCCTAGGGTTTGCTCTCCTACTAAATGACAGTGCAGAACATGCTATTAGCAGAGATGCTGAATCCTAGCTAGCATCTGACATCTTAACCTCCCCTAGAATTATATTAAAGTAGTGGCAAGATCTACCACAGTCTCTGTTTGTAGAACAGCAGGGACCTCTGGTACAGCAGCCGAGTGGGCCAGAAAAGATTGCTGTACACAACAACTCTCAGATGAAATTGGTTGGCTGCTTAGAAATTTGTTTCTGACTATTTCTCCAAATGCATCTTAAGCTTCGTAAGACATGAAGTGGAAAGGCGACCATGGATATTACGCATTCCGATGACCTGTTTGATTTTAATACACAGTTAACATTTTCTTAGCACGTGACAGCTGTGTGTTGCCCTTTACCTTGCACAGGCATCCTATGGAGTGCTGCTAAATTACAATTAAGGCATTTGAAACAAGGACAGTAGGGCACGTCATGATTTTTACATCACTGACGAACCGTTCAGTTCTGTTCTTTCAAGCTGGGGCTGGCTAGGGATACTGGTATCAGCCTTTTGCCTAGTGCCAGAACCACACCACATTTTAGCCTTGCAACAGTGCAATTGATACGGCTGCTTAGGCTATTTGTACTGCAATTGGCACTGCGTTAGATTATGTCAATATTAACTGTCAGTGGGGAGTTGCACTGCCTGCGTATAGCCATAAGCTTGCTGGTTATTTTTGTGGGGGGAAAGAGGGTTGAATCCAGACAACTTTGGTCAAGAATAGGGATCTTTTACCTATTCCTGATAACCCTAAAAACACCACTAGTTGGTCAGGGACTAAGAATAAATAACTGCTAATATTTGAGGAAAAAGGTGCAGGAATAAAAGAGTAGCGATACTCACAGAAAGTCTACTTTATAGTAACGTGCTGTACAGGAGGGGACAGAATTGTGTGCCCTGTAAACACATGGGCACTGGTTCACGCAGTACAAAACTGCAGGCATTGCTGRAGGGCAGGGCAGTGCCTGGGCTGACTACAAGCACACAGCGTGCTGGAGAGAACAGGTGAAGAGACATCACTGCAGTCAGGGCAAAGCCATTTTGTGACAAAAAGTAATATAGGTATTTTAACATTCATGCAGACTAAAACTGTGGCAGCGAAGTCCACTGAATTACATCTGCCTCCCAAAGTTGAGCCAGTCCTTTGGTGAGTCTGTCCTGCTGTTTCCAAGTTCACTGCTGGGAGAAAGATGCGTGGCTGCCCTGAGCTCAAGGGCACGCTGCCTGCCTGCGTCTGGGGTGAGCACACCTYTTGGTGCCAGCAGCTCTGAACTATTCCTTGCTGGAAACCTGGACCCCAGTCTGTCATCTGGGTCCATTTCTCCCACAGCCCTGCCCTTCCCTCCACCATAAATCCACAGAATTTCAGTGATTTCTTTCTTTCTTTTCCACCTTATAGCAGTTTTTGGTACCTTTTGTTTGGGATAATTCTTTTGATACAGTGAAGGGAGTTTGTCCCAGTTAAAAATAATCTGAAATGAGTTGCACAGATGCCTGCACACACACACAGCAACAAGACATGAACAAAGTCAAACTCTTCTCAAATAAAGGAGCTTCAACCAGCTGAAAAGAAAAGAAGTAATACATTTTTCTATGTAACATTTGTTTTTTATATGTCAATACGCTGACGGTGTAATTTGCAGCTGTTGGGTAGATGGAGTACAGTATGTACCACAGCATTACCTGGGTCTTAAAGGTCTCTAATGCAATCAAGCCCAGTGTGACCTGCAGAATATGCAGCATTCCAGTCTAAAACTGAGACCCAAATGCCTTACTATTTTTGTTGGATTACTTTAGAAATTATTTGGAGGGTTTACGACAGGAATCTTTAGTTCCTGCAATAATTTACAATATTTGCACCTTATTTCAATGTTTCTCTGACTGTGTGCTCCGGCGCTCAGGTGCTCAGCTTTGGAGGGTGGGTGCAGTAGCCAGCAAAGGCGGCAAGCACCGACCACAGTGCTTGGGCAGCTGGGTTACCCCGAGGATATGGATGGGAGAGAGCGGTGTGTCCTCCCCTCCCTGGCTGTGTAGCCTCTGGCATGTGGGATGGTGCCTGATCCCCACTGCCACACCGTCAYTGTGGCAAGGCAGTGGAAGGCCTTGCTGGAGTGCAGAGCCGCTACCCCTCTCTGCTCTCCCAYGGTTCTGTGGGTTTGTGCCGCTCTCCACCACCTCTGGATTTCCTAACCTGCAGGTACCTGTTTACCCAGCCTGCTGAAACAAAGTCTTCAGTCAAATGCCCCTTGCTCATATGGCGGGTGGATGAAACCCAAATGCTGGATGGATTTTGGGGGGCAGGCAGTGAGCCTTGCCTTGCTCAGCACCAGCTGAGGTGAGCTGTGCTCACACATTTCACCTGCCAGCGTGGCGGGAGGCTCCTACCCACATGGGAGAGACTCCTTGTGCTGCCAGCTTTCCCAAAAATCAAATATTGCATCCTCCAGTGGTGTAGGAGTAAGTACAGACCAACAACCTCGGCTTCTAATGACACCAGGGCCCTCCAGAGATCTGAGGTTTATCAGCAAAGCCCCTGTCCATGAAGCCATTTATCTCTGGCAACTTCTTTCTGCGCCGCTGGAGCAGTGGTTGCATCCTGCCCTGGCCAAGCCAGTTCAGTCTGAGTGGGTGGCAACAGGCAGATGTGGCAGGGTGCTGTGCGGGGGAGACGAAGGAGCTCAGCTGATCTGAGTGGTGGGGGGGTGGAGAACTGAGGGAGAAAGGGGAGAATTGGCGTTAGAAGGGAYGTGGATTTTCACATGGTGAAAACTAAATGTTTCAATAAACCAGGGAGAGTAGTCATGCACACCCAGAGGTGAAGTCCAACAGCAAACTAGAAGAAGAAAAAAATAAATCCAATGTAAACCAAAAAGATTAAACATTGTTTCTTTAACAACAAGAATCAGCATTTTGAGGCTGTGAACTGTGACTTGTGATACTTGAAGCTGACAACGTTATTTTGAACCTGAGACACCTGTGACGCTTGGTCACAATCAACATTTCTGTGTGGTCTTCCTCCCCCACATGCACACCCAAAGGCCTGACCCTGGCACGAAGGACTCGTGAGCCACCAGCATGGGCTGCAGCCCCTTCCATGGAGAGCAGCTTCCCCCCAGCGTGGGCTGCAGCCCCTCTGTGGGCAGCAGCTGCCCACCGCAGTAACTGCAAGTTCAGGGCAAACCTGAACATCTTCTTCTGCACTTGTCCTCAGGGGCAGCTGAGGACTCTCGGGGGAACCTTAACAAGAGGCAAAAACAGGTGAATACACAACCCCACCCCAGGCAGACACGTGGCGTTAGCAAGCTTCGGACGGAGGCATCCGAGACACCCTGACACAGCTGCGGGGAGACGGGTGCTGGAGGCCTCTGTAACCCAACTCTCCTACTTTTCTTTCCAGCTGGCTGAAACTCCACTGGTACCTGGYATGCTGCGCTACAGCCGCCGCGGTCCCCTCTTGCGGGGTGCTTTATGCAGCACCCACGCACCTCTGTGCTTCGGGACCATACCCGAGCTTCATACCCGGTGTTCCCTTAACATCCTTGTCCCTTTTCCATCCTCTCAAGAGCTTTGACAGAGGGTTGGTTCTGCTTGGAGAAAATCAAGAAGGAGGACTCCTTTTTCAGCTGACCAGGACCCACTATCCGCTGTCACCTGGCCGTGCTGTGAGTGTGGGAGGGTTTGCCATTAAATGGCACTGAGTCCTGCCCGGCCGCTGGCACCCACCTGAGCCCAGGGAGAGCTGCCCTTTCAGAGGCGGGGCAGGAAGAGGGGCAGAGAGGCAGCCCGGGCTCCCCGTCATTTTCAGGTGACTGGGTGCACTGGTGAGACTGGGGGTAAGCGGCTCCACGCAGGCAGGAGCAAACTGCAGGCAGTGCCTGGAACAGACTCGAACGTGGGCTTGAACTTTGACGCTGCTCCTTCCAGCAGCCTTGAAAGGGAGGGAGAGCAGTGGCGTGACCAGCCCAGGCGGCTCTCGCTGACTCGACATAAAYATGTTTTTAAGCTGCTGGTGCAGCCGGCGGAGAACACGGTGTCCCCTGCCTCTCGCTCGCTTGGCTGCCAGAACAACGCCAAGAGGCACTGCTGCTTCCCACAGCCCACAGCCCCAACTGGAGGAGGCCATGCTGTATACTTAGCAAGTGTTTGTCCTTAAAAAGAAAAAAAGAAAAAAAAAATGGATGGAAAGCTGCAAGCAGAACAAAAGAGCCAGCAGCTAACAACTGAACAGCAGCAGCACGTTTCCTGAAGGGTAGTTTTAAGGTTTATAACCATTTACTCCTTATTTACAGCGCTGTTTTGTGTCCTTTTATCTAGCACTAGCTGCCAGTCTGCCCTCTGCTTAAACCAAGCTATTCACATCCAAGTGTCTGGAGCTCCACTGACTATGGGAGGCAAGCTTTGCTTTTTTAGGCTCCCAGCCCCAAACAGCTGGAATAATCTTCCAGACGTATTGAAGCAGGCCCTCACATTGTTCAGGGTTTGGACACTCTTAATCCTTTTTTTAAAAAAGCCTCAGTTGTGTGAAATGAGCACAAGCTGTGGCTGGTCATTGTTGTGTGCCGATAAAGAATCCTGTCCTTCTGTCTCCAGGCGTGGGCAAAGCCCCTTTATCCCAGCTGAGCTCTCAGTGGCTGGGGACACAAGGACAAACTGCCCGCTTTGCCAAAGGGGACACACTTACACCTCAGAAACAACGGCATCTCTGCACCCAGACTTCCCCAGCGTGGTCCTGGTCTCACCTGGCTTGAACAGAAAGGCTGAGAGCTGACCTCCCTCTGGTCTGGGGTGTTTGGAGCTCAAGGTTTTCCAGTATAAGGGTTGTGCTGCGTTGGCTAAGGGGGATGGGGCTGAAGCAAGAGTTGTCAGCCAGTTCAGTACCTTTAAATTGGCCATATGTGCATATGCACATGTTTCTGTTCAACGTTATCTTGAATGTCTAAATGTATGTCACATACTCCTCTTCCTCCCCTAGGTGTGTCACTTGATTGTAAATTCCTCCAGCACAACACATGCAATCTTGCAGACCGCGTGGCAGGTAACACAGTGAGGCTGGCCTCTTGTCTGGTCTTGCACTCTGAAGGAGTTAAAAATTAGTTTGCTTATTGTCTTCTAGAGACCTTCAGGAGTGTATGTGTCTCCCCTACTGACCAGCAGCTCAAACCGTTTTGGCTTTGTCCACAATTCACTGGTGCCAATGGGAAGCTTGTCACAGATTTCAGTGGACATGGTGTGAGGTCTAAAGATGAATTATTACTAGTCTAATATTTATCATTTACATTGGTCAATATGTTGATCCCACGTTATGTTACACTTTTTTATTGCTTGAAAAGAAAATAACGGGTTAGCATATGTTAGAAGCACGTTACAGAAAAGAACAGTAAATTACATCAGCAGTTTTCAGACATGCTCATAGACAATCTACTGATCCATTACCTATATTCTGTATTCCATACACATGCTCTATAAAAATGAGAACAATTGAATAACTGCTTCTGAATCTATTATTTTAAAAAAACTTTTATAAGTGAAAGCTTAACATAATGTACACCAATATACTGCTATTCTGATAGAAATGTTTACATTAAAAAAACACAACAAAACTTCCAGTGTTAATATACTTTAAAGAAATGGTGAAGAGCATTTATTTTAACCTTTCACTGTCAACAGCTTTGCTGGAATCTCCTTTCTGTTCTTATGAAATGAAACAACCCCTGAAAGAGCGTGCTGTTGAGGATAGACCTTCTCCCCTAAAASTCTCATTTCCTATAGCAATGGATGTGTTCATTCCTGGGAAGAAATGGGAGGATCTGCAGTTCTTCTCTGCTCTGTTTGACTGCAATAGTGCAGATTTAAAGTCAAGACACATCCTCTCCCTTAACATCAATACTCACAGGTGGAGAATATTCTGCTGCAGAGCAAAGGAGAAGGCAAGGACAACTCTTTGGAGAAGGATGAAAACATCTCTTTCAGCCAGCCCTGAATACTAATCTCTGTAATATAATTTCCAAGGTCTGCCTACATCAATTTATGGTACTCCAGTGAGTAGTTTTGCCATTTCTCCAGCTGTTCTGACATGGATGTTGTCATTCAATACACAATTCAATGCAGAAGGTGCTATGATTTTTTTTTTTTTTCCCCTCAAGTGAACTGATCATCCAGTGGYCTTGAAAAATCATCTAAAGCTTTTGGAAGTGTGACATGCCTCTGAAGCACTGTTCCCATCCTTCAGCTGCAGAAGATACGCTCAGAGCGTGCACAGCCTGGCACCAGCAGCAGGAGTAGGAAGAACAGAGGAACAGGAGGGCAAGGCCACAGAGGCAAAGCTCATGAAGTGATCTGGACCAGCAGAAGGCTTCTGAGCATCTCTACAAATAACATGAATAATGAAAATTTAAGAGTGTCCCCAGTCAGGGTTTGAAAATGAAGCTTTCTTCATCATGTATTTATGTAAAACCCAAGGCAAAGTCGATTAGAAACAAGGGAGATTTGTCCAGTAAGTTCAGAGGGTTTTATAACAGGCCCTAACTAAGCACAAACAAGTGCTTCTGTGTCAACACAAACTAAGTTTCATGCCTGAGCAAACAGCTTCCCACGGTCAGCGAAGCAATGACACGTACCCGTTAATATCCAGAGTGGTATAAACCATCTGATCCACCCCTGCACGAAGGTTGAATTCCTCCTGTAAAACCCTTTGTAAGCAGGGGAGTGACGCTGGGTCACCAATACCCTTTGCAATGCACGTTACTCGTTGTGCTGCATGCCACGGCGATTGGGGGTAAGGACAAGTATCCCTGCCAGGTATTCCACCCTGTTTCCCAGTTAATTTGTTAAAAATCAACCAGGAGTGTTGTGGACAGTAAAGCCGCTAGAAAAGAGAGAGCCACAAGCATAAACACTCAGAAAAGAGCTTTCAATGCACCTGATTTCTCGGTGTGCCTCATGGTATTTAACAATCAGCATCTGCTACAGTTAGCTCCTAATTTTCTGTAAAAGGCCTACCCAGTTAGCAAGTTAAGCAGTATTTGGGTGTCCCAGGAGGAGTAAGCGTGGCTCAGACAGAGCTCTCAGGTGCTTGCGCTGCTGCCCTGTGGGGTACAGAGCCCTGAGTGATGAGCCTCATGCTGTCTTCTGCGGTCGTGTGGCACCATGTCCAGCCCCAAACCCAGACAGACCTGCGGTGCTGGGAAATGCAGCCAGTGCTGAGGAGCTGCGCAGAGGCAGCTGTGGTCTGACACAGCTTGTGCCGGTAGCCAGCGGGGTTCCTCTGCAATGATCCCACTAGCATTTGCTTCAGGACAAATATTGTCTGGGATTTTCCATTATCTATCCAACCTGGCCAGCAATGACACAGCAGTGACGTTGTTTTGAGCTGTGTATTTCCAGCCTCCCACAACTACCCAGAATTAGTAAGGGGCCTTGAGTCATTTACCTAAAGATAAATGTTCGCTGATGATTGAGAAAGCCAAGAGCATCCATACAAGGTATTTGCATGGGACTGGCAGACGTGACAAAGGACCTGTGGAAGATCTCTATTCTTCTGGAGTGACAGTTGAGAGACAGGCAGAGTACTCCAGGGTTCCTCATATAGCATCAGCTGTCTATTTTTAGGCAACTGAATTAGCTGGGAGTCAGTTCACAGCTGAAACCATCTAAATGCAGGTGCCTACATGTGCCCCAGGTGCCTAGGGTGCCATTGCAGTTAGCTGAACTCTGCCATTGAAGCCAGGAGAGCTATTCAGCTGGCCAGATGTAGGTGTCCGCTTCAGGAGGAGCTGAGAGTTTTCTGGGGTCCTCTGAATATATCGACTCTGGTCACTAGAGAGGGAGCTCAGATATCCAACTCACACATCGGCACATACACGCAGACAGGTACGTAGTGTCATGATAAGGTGTTGTACTTGGTGTGGTGAATCCCACACCGGTCCTCGGTTTTCAGGCCCAGTCCCCTAAGGCGAAATAATACAGAAAGCCCAACCTATAAACAGCGATGGAAACAATTATATTTTTTTACTTGCTTTTCTTACTTGCCTTCCAGACAGGGCATATCTGGATGTATCATATTAACATAACTTAAAGTGTGGCCGTCCTAAACTAGAAACTCTCTGTCACCTTCCAGGAGGATGCTCTGCAGCCCCAAACGGTGGGAATGGTGGTCACTCCTCTTGCTGTTTCCTGGCATCGCAGGTCTTCCTGGGTTTTCACGACATGACACCAGAAAGGCGGCGTGAGCCTCGTTCTTTGAGGCTCTCCCTCTCACGCAGCAGGAAACCTTTCTTTTCTTCCCTCTTCCTGCTAGGAACTGCAAAGCAAGGAGGTAACACAGGAAAATCTACGCTAATTCTATGTGGGCCATTTTGTTGCACTGTTCTGGCTTTCTTYCATAGCTGCAGGAGGAATATAGAAAAGAGCTGGTGAGGAGCAGCTCCCAATAGCCCATACATATTTTTCTACTTATAGAAAAGATTACGTTATTAAGAGGCCTCAGAATATTCTGAAGACACAGGGTTGTGTTCTAGCCTCTTGCTGTGCCATCCAGCATTCTAGATGGCAGGGCAGAATTCAGACTGCCCACAGGGATTTTCTGCCCTTTCCTCCCTATGAAGTGAGTGAAGAGACGTAAAGCCAACTGAGACTGCCCAGCGGGGTGTTCTGCTCCCTCTTTGCTGACTGCAAGGAGGAGCAGCATCTGGCCAGGTACTGAGTCAGTCATTCTGTCTTGAACGTGCATGCAAGCAAAGACATGCAAAGCCACCTCCGGGACTGCAATACAGGATCAAGATACAGGCACTTAAAATTGTGTTGCCAGCTTTTTTGGGGGGGATTTGCCATGCAAACCCAAAGATGTTAACCCAGAAGTGTCCCCCTTCCTCTTCACTATCCCCAGCCCCCAAATTAGCTGAGACAAGGCATCATAAACTGCAAAGTTCTACCTTCCATTGTCCAAAACTGCTCAAGAATTTAAGGGCAGACAATTCTCAGGGGTTATAACCTGATCCTCTCAAGTCATCATTACTACTGTAAGTGGAAAAAAACCCAATCTATTTTTTCAGTCCAGTAGTGTTTCTTATCAAAGGTAGCAAAGCTTGTTTTGTAATAAGAATATGGGAAGGATATTATTGCACACTAAGGGCAAAGTCTGGTGGATTTGAAAGCTTGGTTAAGCAATAGGGGAAAGATGATAATGAACAACCACTTATCAAGGCTCCAAGGAGATTAACCTGGATGTGTGCCCAAGGCACCGGTAACAAAATGAGTGTATGCATTTTAGCTAGTGATCTGGAAGAGAAGACATAGGGTGCTTTGGCGTGGTTTCTGTTGACATCAGGAACCTGGCTTTGTAAGGTCCTGATTAGGGAGCGGGGGGGGGGGAAGTGCAACATCTGCTTATCGCCTGTGAAACCAGAACACCTTTTAGCCATGAGTGAACTTGCTGATGTCAGTGAACCTCTGACGCGCTAGAAGCAGGCCAGTCCCGTACCGCCGGTGCTTTGCTGAATCAGGAGCCGGGTGCGTGGCCTCTGTCACTCACTGGGTTTGTGTGGGGAAAGGGAAAAAAAAAAAATCAACTTCTGGCACCTTCTGGACTGCAGGAGCTTGGCTGGAACTGATGGCCCGCGAGCAGCGTGCTGCAGGGAGGCCGCGTTGCCTGCTGGGGCCACGCGCTGTACACGGGGCAGCACAGCCAGCCTGGCACGTCCCTGCCGCGGCATGCCGGGCTCCCACGCACAGTGCGCACGTCTCCCGAGCCGGCTGTGGGCGAGGTATAGAATGCATGTATACGTATTTCTGCTTGCAAAAACCTGAGGGGAAATGTGCTAGTCCTGCCTCTAGGGACTGCAAAGCAGTGAAGGTGGATGGGGAAAAGAAAACACAATGGGTGTTTTTGTTGGTGGTTTTGTTTTGTTTTCTGTAGTAGCTYATTAAATCCCTGGTGTACTTTTAGTTCTGGGTTGTTTCTCCCAACACACACTCATACATGTCAGCGGTACATTTCTGTGATTGCAAAACGCTTAAAATTTACACCACCTGATCTGCTTCACTGGCATTACAGGTGAAAAAAACACTGTTAAGAAGGTGAAAAAACATTGTTAGGAATGGGAAACTCAGCACACAAGGCTGTCACTTGTAGATTTACTGCCAGACACCCAGGGTCTGGCTGGTTTTCACCTTTTGTCTTTCAGGTAAAGTACCTACACACATTTTTACAGTTACTCTATCTTCTTAAAATTAAGGGAGATGCAGGACATTCCCAGGCAAACACAAGTCTGCTAAAGCACCAATTGTACAGGTCTGTTTTATCATGGCACAGTCTGTTCCGTCTGAGAACTACCATTCTCTTACAAACCAGCTATTAAAAGCCAGTTGTCCCATTGCTTCAGAGCGGGAAAAGAGGCTTTCATTTAGCCTGTGGAAAAAGTTATTTGTTATAGACTTGGTGATGGATGTCTTTTTCTATATAAAACTGATGGTGAATTTTCATTCTTTACAGCTGAACCAAAAATAGATATTTTAGAGAGTAGAATGTGCACTGATGAAGGATTCGCAACTCTCATCTCTGAAGATGAATGCCATCCTAATTAGAAAGAATAAGGTGATGTGTGAGGTGATGCACTGATTCTAGGCACTATGAAAACACTCAGCACATGCAACATCAAGCTTAAGCAGACCATTGTTTCAGTGTTTCTCTCCCCTGCTACATATATTGGACACAGTATGAAAGTTGCTTTGCTCAACTCCATTTTGTAAGACTTAAATAAAAAAGGCCCTTGCTTGTACATTTTCTTAGAAGGAAATAAAGATACTAGACAACCATTTAGATTTTATTATAAAATTATTTCAACATCTACAACCAAGTAAAAGGCTTAAAACTACAGCTGTACTTTCAGGAATAAAAATTCAGCAAATGCTGAAAAAGGTACTGTATTATTTAGGTAGATAGCCCTTAAGTAATTTTTAATACTACAGAGATTCCACATGGGTTCCTTAAGTGCTATACACACCTCTGTATTGTCAACACAACATCATGTGTTGAACAGCTTMTCTGCAAGCAACATTACAGATGTGTTTACAACACCCATGTGCTCCAGCTGCTTTGAGAGAGCTGCAGCTACTCCAGGTAGGAGCTGTAACTTCTATGTTACAGGTGTATGGTATACCATCAGATCATAACTCACATTCAAGCATTACCGGGTGCAGACAGAGAGGTATAATCTGTGTTTACTCGACAACAATGACTACGTAGGTATGTTTTTGTGACCTTGTATTGAATACAAAAATCAACAAATATTCAAGTATATTATGGCAGTGGAGGCAGCTTTTTTCACACCTGTATATTCTAGACAAAGATAYTTTGTTTTTATTATCCATTTCATTCACTGAGCTGAGCTCAGATACATGATCTGGTGACCTTTGGTGACTGCAGCTTATTCACTGGGATAAAAACAGCCTTGATGCTGTACTGAAGTCATTATGCTCAGTAGTTATCACCAATGCTTCTAAATTTAGTTTTTAAAAGAAATTAAGCATATCAAAATAGTATTTTATTTTTGACTGAGAAATCTGTCCCAACAGGAATTCTAGAACACAAAGCTAGTTCTAGCTTTCTCTCATTCCTGTTGAAAAAAAAACAATTTGATATTCACAGTAGAGTATGGAGTGGCTTTCTGTCCAACAAAAACAAATCTGTTTTAGAAAACTGTCATACAACTGAGCAGGATGCTTTGAATACTGTACTTGCAACTTCTTGCAAAGGATCATATACACTTAAGAAAATGCTAATCAGTAAAAAAAATTCAAGTCATATTATACAGCCTTGATGAACTTTGACTGGCCAGTCTGGCAGTGTCCAATAGTTTACCTTGCTTACAAGGGGGAAAATGCACAAAGAAGATGGGAAAGGAAGAAGCTTATCGAGAATGGAATATTTTCCCAACAGCTCTCTCCCACTGGCACTGTTCTTGTGACAATTCCCCATTATTTTGCTATTCATAAATGTTATTCTATAGTTTTCAGTGCTGTTCATATTTTGAAACTTCTCATTTCCTAAGCCCTTTCCCTTGCAATGAACATTCTTWGAATAAAATTCTAGTTCCAACACCACTCTTTCTGAAAACCTTTCAAATAGACCTTCAGTGCTCATCACAGCTCATCACATGTACCTCTTTGAGCTAGTGTGGTCCAATACAAATTTGATAAAAATGATTGACAGGCAGATTTTGGTTCAGTGTACTGAGCCACTAATCTTCTAACAGCATGACAAAAAGGAACCACAAGACCATGTTTTAAACATGCTGTTGTTTCTTACRTTATGCTTACATAATACAGATCACCAAAACCTTTCCATTCAACTTGCATGTCTGACTTCAGTTCTTGGAAAATCCTAACCTACTTACTTGGCACATGCTTTCTGGAGTGCAGGGATGTAGGCTAGATGTAGCCTAACCTTACAGCTGCTATAACCAAGTAGCTTTCTATTTCTTTCCAGTAGCTTTCTAAAATATCCCAATTTCCTTCTTAGTTACCTTATGCATAGGAGCCTTACTTGGCTAGTTTTTCCATGAACAGCTTAACATAAAAAAATCTAGCAATGTAACTCACAGAGCAAGGCATCACATAAGAATTATTACTGGAACACAGGTTTTTTAAAATGGGTCTTCCTTATATATGGAAAACACTTTCTCCCTACCTCCTAGAGCTCCCTCCCTCCCAGTCAGGCTGTATTTGAATTCTTTTGTATCTTGCTACAAGACTGCTATGTGAAGTGGATCTCTTCCAAATGTTATAAATACAGCTTTAAAGTACAGGTGTTATCTATCATCTACCTGAGAAGTTCTGTAATAAGAGGAACCGCTGATAACTATTCTAGGAGAAGAATATACACCAGCATAACTGACATTTATCAGTATTCAGAATTCAAGCATTAAACAGGACTCAAATTGCACACCTCTACCACATCAAGTCTTTGATCATAAGAAAAAAATAGTCTGATTTTCCTCTATGCACATCTCTTCTTTAAAGACATATGCGCTCCTATTTTCCTCATCCTGAAGTCCACAGCAACATTTCACATTCAGTGCATACAGCTCAGGCTTTAACATCCTTATCTTCCTTCTCTTCTGCCAGCCCTGAAACTGAAGAATTTGCTTGTTTGGAGGTAGATGAATACTTCCAAACGCTAGTCCTTTTTGAGAAGCCAGCTTGATCCCCTTGGGTGCCTGGATACCAACTTCTCTTCAGAGGGCTGCACTCTGCTTAGATAAATTCTTTGGGCCTTTACTTGGGACACACCAGTCATCCGCCTCAGAGGTAGCTTGGTAATGCTTGGAAGCCGATTTGTTAAAAACTGGGAGTTTTTCTACTGATTCTGTTGATAGGGCCTAAAAAAAAAAAAAAAACACACACACACAAACAAGAAGGAAAGAAGTTACTTGGTTTCTACCTCTCAATAATGCCACTTTGCAAAAATTCATGCAGTATGTTTTGAGTGTTAAGCCAGTAATACTATGAAACGAAGTTATTTACACCAATGTTTCTACAACAGACACAGTCACTTATGTGCTTCAGGAGCTATTTTTGCTTTGGATAATTTGGCAGGACAAATGCAGTAACATCAAATCATATTTAGACATTTTTATAGGCCTTAAGAGTTACTCTCTAACCCGTTCTCAAGGTAGTCCTGGAAGTCATGGAAAAGAACTTTCCTTTACAAAATTCCAGAGAAACTTTAAAATAGGTTCCTTTCCTACTTCCATATTTTGCAGCTAAAAAAAATTAATATTCTATTGGGAAATTGTTAAATAGAAATGCAACATGTACATAGCTGAACTGTCTCTTCTTTTTGTACTGCTTCTCTGGTTGTGCTTCAGTGTGCTTGGAACTATGGTTTTGGTTTACTAGAAGAAATTCAAAGCAAGTTTTTCCCATGAGTAAGCACAAAAAGTAGAAAAGGATATGTAGTCCTTTCTTCCAGATTACTTATAAAAACAGCAGTGCATTTTACATGCCACATATTTAAGATTACTGATATCTGAATCCCATATATGGGCTATAGAGCAGACACTGAATAGGACCAGGTACTAGACTCTTTAAGGATTAGTTTATACAGACTTTCTGGTTGTCAGAGTAAAGAAACAACAGTAAAGAAACCAGATCCATTGCTCACACCTTTCTGTTTCTGTTACTTCACCTTCTCCCAGTACTATGTATTCCATGAGCCAGTAGATAATAAAGCTTAATACCATCTAAAAACTAACAGGGCTCTCACTAGTAGTTATTCAAGTAGACTATTTAAAGCTGACTGACCTTTTTAACTCTAGATAYGAGTGACAAATCTTACTGGCATTTCTTAATAAAAATGAGAGCTTTCCTACTCATGAGCAGAGAATTTGTTTACCTTAAAATGATACTGAGTAGTTAACTACCATTAATGCAGTGAGGTATCAACACCATCTTTTATTTAATCAAATCAAAATACATACCTTCAAGTAGATAATAGCATCTGTTCCATAACCACATATAGAGTAGAGATTTAGATCTCCTTGAAAGTATTTAGCATACAGACGAGAAATTGGCAAGCCATACCCAAAGCCAGCCTAAAAATAAAGTACAAGACAAAATTAATTATTTTTTTACTAGGTCTTATGACTTAAAATTAAATAGCTGGAAAGTGTTCAGAGATTTTAAACTGTTAGAAAGTCCTTTGCACTTACTCATATCTTAAAAGAAAATGGAAATCTCTAATCAGTTTCATACAGAATATTGAAACTGACCATTAAAAAAACAAAACCACAAGAAAGAAAAAACCCAAATCTCCATGGAAGAGGGAGGGTTTATATACACGTCTTACTTTTACACATTGCATTTCTGTATTTTCCCTGCCTTGTTTTTGCTAGTACAGCTTGATTAGTAAAAGGAGTTTGCTACTGGTAGATAAATAACAATAGTCTAAGCCTATTCCAGTTGTGCTTGCCTCCATAAAGACAGCATAATTTATAGTAAGTTTGAGGACTGAGTAGGAATGAAGACCAAGTAAATTACTGTCATTGGAGTATAAAAGAAAAAACAAAACAAAAAAACCCGGTTAGATTCAGGTTGGAATGTTCTTCTTTATTTATACCTTTAAAAGCATATTTTTGTCCACTCAGCTAGATATTAAAAATCTGTTTCAGAAAGTGTTAATTCATATTTATGAGGCTAAATCTTTGCATACCGCACAAAGCAGTAGAGTGGACATAGTGTTTCATAATTTATTAACCTACCAATCTGTGCAACACTTACAGCAACCTTATTAGTAACATGAGTATTGAAAATATCTTACAAGGGGGGTATTTCGACCATCATCCATCCTTGGCCTTGGTGCTGTGGAATACATGTAGCTAAACAGCTGCTCAATTTTCCTTACTGGAACACCACCTCCTCTGTCTGAGATCTGATTTAAGAGAGAATAAAGTTAACTGCAATCAGGTACTAAGAATGGTATTTAAAATACTGTTATTTAAACAGTCCCTTCCAACACTAATACATGCAAATATTTGTTTTGCAGTATATTATTTTTCAGTTAAATATTGTGCTAAATGGAGGCTATCGACAAAAGCCTCATGCACAGTATCTTTGATCTGTTGTCCCAAGGCTGCAAGTTCTTCTAATAGAATTTGCTGCAGCATATACAATCATAAAGATTACATTAAGCCGATATTGTAGTAGGCCAACAAAATACCTTAATTGCCAGGTCTTCTTGTCCTAGAACAACTGTCACTTCTATTGGAGAAAGAGAAGGACTGTTTTCTTGGAATTCAACGGTTGCCCTCATTGAATTCTATGGAAAGGAAGGTTACCATTATCAGGAATTGTTGGATCTATGCACTTAAAATCATACCCCTGTTACGCAGAGGCAGAGCACAGTTACCCTCCACTCCCATCAGTGCCTAGCTTCCAAGGAACACACTTAGCAATTTAGTGTAACAGGAGCAGAGGAGGTTTCACACCTAAAAGTAACTAAGCATAGCCGGACTCTTCTATGCTTGAAAGATCACACTATTCTTACCCAACATATAACTCAGCCAATGTAAATTAAATAACCTAACTCCCTTAAGAGTCACCAGGTTTCTAGAGAAGAGCAGAGTTCAGCAGTTGCTAAAGGCTGCCAGAATTCTGCACCTCATGTTGGCAGCACATTAGTTCAGCCCCATTCCCTACTTCAAGATGTATCACCCACTCCACAGAAAAGGCACCAAGGCAAACCTGCACTACAGATGTAATCCCTAAAAGCAGAAGACTAGCGGTGGTCACAACACCACGTCCCACTTTTACTCTGTCTCTCCCTTACCCTGGCCCATTTATCACCACACGAAAGCATCCACTCTCCTACAAACTGCAGTAATTCCTTTCCCAACTGCCAAAGCTATTTCCCCAAATAAGAAAATTTTAGAAATCTCACTGTCCTATGCAAAGCTTTACTTCATTCAGATCTAGCTAGAGATTTTAAATATTGTCACTCCAGCTCAGACTACTAAGGGAAGAAACACCTTATACTGACATACCTTAAAGAGCTCAAAAAGCATGTGAAAAAGATGAGATGGAACGTATACGATGTTAATTGGCTCTCCTGGAAGTTTTCCTAGAGGAAGGGAAAAAGACAAGCAAGATTTAAAAGGGTGATGGAATTTTTCCATACTGTATCCAAATTTTACAGTAAGCAAGTTGCATGCCAGAACAAACAAGAAAATAAATCAAGTCTCACTTTTGGGTTTTTTTCCCCCCAAATGAGCAAACAACTTTATGCACTCATAACAGCGTTTAGATTGTAATTACCACTTGCTTAATAACAGTTTATTTTCAAATAAACTGAAAAAAATCAAGTATTAATTCCATTTTGTAAAAGTAAAGGATTTTAGAGGTTAAGCAGGCTGCCTGAGATCAGACACATGCAGGCAGCTTGGACCAGAACCAGTGTTCCTCAGTCAGCCCCACTTCCTCACCCCAGATACAGAGCTCCTCTCTAGCAACTTACCGTGTTACTTTAAGTACAGGTTAGTCTTACTTCTCTCAAATTCATAATTATTACCTCAGGAAATCTAGTGTTTAAGATACAATGACATTTGAGTTCTAACACAGGAGATTAAATGAGGTGCTTATAAAAGAAAATGAAGACGACTAGCCCAAGACAGATTAACTGTTACGTATCATTATAGCTATAGAAATGGGAGCCTTTTGATTCAGTGAAAGCAGCAGTTTGGCTACCGATTGGAAGACAGACATAAAGACAGCTCTCATCTTACCATTCACTTGAGTAAGTTTCAGTTCTGGAGATGTTAAGTAATACTGGTCACACAACATCTTGGAACTTTCAAAAGCATCTGAAATATTTATTTAAATAAAATATGAGAMATGTCAAGTCAAACACTGTAGAAATTCATTCTAATGCATGGCAAAATATGATTTTTAACTGCATTAGCTGCTAAGAGTGTTACAGGCTCTAAGCCTGTGTTTCAAAGGAATGATAACATTGCATCCACTGTGTGCATTCAAAACTGAGAATAAATAGGCAATTACAGCAGCATGGGTAAATCTTCAGTACAATTTGATAATTCTGCAAAACAGATGCACCTGTTATCTACCAGTAGGTAAGGCCGACCTCAACACCACAGACAACTTTAACTCCTACCTCATCTGTCACTTGCTAGGCCTTATTCCAACACATTTCTTTACTGCTACTTTGTATTTTAAATTTTGTCCTATAAAAGCTCATGGTTTGACAGACTGCTTTCAGCTATTTCAACAAAAACCAGTCAGCATCCTATACAACACATGTTGGTTACCCAAATTGCTTGCAATCAGATATAAATACTGATTGTGAAGAGAAATGTTAAGGATCTGAGAATACATACCATTCACTACTTCAACAACATCACAGCAAGGATCAATACTTCCAATGTGCCTTGGGTGCCCTGAGCCGGATTTATCATCAAAAAGAAGGGCTGTTTGAGATGAAAACAATACTATATTTAATCCCAAATACTGTATTATAAAAAAAAGCCTTAAATTTAGACTAATACAGTGTGATCACAGCATATAATCACATAAAATACTGAGCGTTGTTTATGCCTTTTGCAAGTTAAAAATGCTATCTACTGCCAGCAAACTATGTTGGCTTTTCTGTAGTTCAACATCTAAAGGCTTTTCAGATGTAAGGAATGAGATCCCTACATATTCCACACAAGACTTATTACAATTAGTCTGTAGTCTAGAAAACAAGTTTTCCCATTACTTTCGTAAGTACATTCAGTTTCTAACTTTTCAGTGTCACACAAAATCATGAGGCAGACCTCCAACAGTTTTAAGAAATGTTTACGTTAACATGTTTCTCATTAGGTTGAAGTTTTTCCTGAGGTAAAAATTTCTACTTACTGTGTTGGTTCATTAGCATCCGTGTGGAAATACGGCTCATGTAAAAACGATCCAAAAAATACTGAATGTTTTGATTGGTGACAGGATCTACTTTAAAAGTGTCTTTGTATTCAATTACTCCTTGTGCCATTGTAGGAACCACATCGTGATGTCTGTTTCGGACTCTAATTAATGTATCTATAAAGCTAGGTCAAAAAGAGATCTTTTTAGAACATCATTCTGAGACTACATGGAGGCAAGCTTTGTATAATGTCATTATCTAATCCAGCAGCAGCACAGATAAGTGCATAACAACCTTAATATTAAAATACAATCTATTTTTTCATTCTTTTAAAAATAATTCCTCACTGACCTAAAACAGAAGGGTTTGATATTTTTTAATACAAAAGGTGTAATCATTAGCCATGTCAAATTCACTGCCTGTTCACTCATTCGTAATAGTTTGAGCAGAGGATAATGTGAGAAAGGGAAAAAGACCCCTAGGTGACATGTTGGAAAGAAGCAGGGATGTGACATCACAGATAACTTTTGTTGATATTTCTCTGTCATGACAGTTCAAGGGCAGTATGCCCTTGAAACTGAGCTGCAATGGATCATATTTATTTGCAATATTGCTAAACATGATCAGAGATTTAAACCAGCTTCCTCTACGCACAGCACTTCATGCTAAATTGTCAAATTCAGCTCGTGACAGCTGTCATTCTAAACTGACGACATTGTGAAAAGTGGAATGTGAGATCAAAAGTTCAAAGAAACAAATGAAAAGCTTACTCAGATAAGACTTTTTGGTCATCTGGGCTTTTCTGATGGAACTCAACCAGYTCCATTAGGCTTTGGATGTACCTATTGAAAAAGAACACAAGAAATATATGCTATTCATTTGATTTTTATTAGTGTAGGAACAGGAGAAATACTCGTCTTTCCAAATCATTACTCTTTAACAAGTCAGCTAGAAGTTTGAAGTATCTTTGAAGTAYCAAAGTTCCATCCAAGTATGGAATCACAGATGGACATTCTTTGACTGTCTGAACCCTAGAACTTTTAAAAGTCTTTTCTTGTGCCTGCCACCCAGAAAGGAATCTAAACCCTCACTTTAGGTATGTAGGATCCCTTTACAGTTCTTGAGAAGAGAGGTGTTTCAAAAGGAGATCCAAATGACAATACTGATCAGGAAGCCATCTAAGCAAAATTTTTCCAGATCTGACCAGCTTTGGCACAAGCTAAGTACTTGAGCCTCTTGTGCTAACATCTGATAGCCTTGACGCATATTGCAAAGGCACAACTGTTTGCTAGATTAAGGACAGTTTCTGGATCTCACTCTAATACTTTTGCCCTTTATGTCAGTCATTCTTGCAAATGCTGCAACTGTGCCAGTAAAGCAAGGTTAAATCAGATTCAACCACTGTGTCAACCGCAGAGATTATGTTAAATTCCAAACACTCGCTGCACAGGCCAAGGCAATATGCTATGGAACACAAGCTCTGTTAGTAATTCCATCAATGACAGACCCAAACAAGTATATAGCCTGCTTTCCAATTTTTGTGTAGCTCTGAGGGTCTGTAATGCTATGTGAAAACAGAACATGTTTTCTTCTCTCCCTTCTTAAAGAGTAAGAAGTGAGATTTGCTCTACCAGCTATTTCAAACAGTTTTAAAAAAAATACTATTTTTTAAAAATATAACCATGTTGTTTTCCAATTTAATTTTAGTATGCTAGAAAAGGACAGCGTGTAACAGGTTGCAATTCAGCTTTGATGTAGGACCTGCATTTCTAGTGTATTTTGTTATTGTCTCCTACTATTCAAAAAAGTCTGACAACCAAGTTATCAAAGTTATGTTATTTTACAGGCTGAATTCAAGTAGTTCTTACTTACCAGCTTTTTACTAATTGTACTGATGGAGTGCCTAGTAATTTATCAGGAAGAAGATCAATTTCTTTCAGTATGTTTGCAAACCTCACAGGAAGTTCTTGTCGCAAAAATGCAAAAGAAGTTCTCTCACATCCATTAGTTGAGCCTATGAATAAATCCAAAATAAAAATCTTGTTTAAGAAGTTTCAAGATACAAGTACAAATTGCTGTCTTGCCACAGATTTCTGTACTATATTCCCTTGTAATCATCATGCTATTACTGGCCAGTTCTCCTAAGTGCACATATATGTTTGTGCTGAATGTTGCTTACATGACAGCAAGACACAGCGTGTTCCTGGAAGGAATACTTGTACATTTTCTTTTTAGACACGGGACTTATTTGTAATCCTCTAGAAGAAGCTCTCCAGCCTTTGTAAACACGGGCTTCTTCAGGGTGACGTCTGAAAATGTCATGTGAGCACAGACTTCACAGCTGCCAAAGCGGTAATCGGATCTGGGTACAGTTTGTTCACTCCATCAGGACAAGACTAATGACTCCTCGCCGATAACGTGCACCGCAGGACGCAAAAACACCCATTAGCTGATTTAACTCTTAGCCCCCCGCCCCCCCATCCCATTAACACCACCGAAATAGGGCTGTAGCGTATCTTCAGCTTTGATCGAGGCAGTCACAGGTCACCATGGCTTGGCAASCGGCCGGCGGGTGTCTGAGGCCGAGGGTGGTCGCCCAAGGCGACCTCCCCACCGCCGCCACCCCCAGGGCCCCGGAGCGGGGCTCGGCCCCGCCGCTGGAGGGGGCCGCTCCCCTCCCTCCGCCTTGGCGCTAGGGAGTCAGCCCGGGGGGCGGCAGCGCCTGCAGCGCCGGCAGAGCCCGGACCCCTCCAGGCGGGGGATCGCCGCCTCCTCCGGCCCCCGCAGCGCCGCTCCCACACCCCCCTCCGCAGCCCCCGGGCTCGCCCCTCAGCGGGGAAACAAGGCTCCGGGCGGCAGGCTTGCAGTCGTCCCCCGCCGCCCGGACTGCGCCCGACCCTCCCCTGCTCGTCCCGCCTCTCACCGAAGTCCAGCAACTGCTTGATGGAGAGCGGGGAGGGAGAGAAGCGGGAGAACTGCTCCACTTCCCGCGGCAACCGGCCGCGGCTGCTGCCGCCGGCCCCTGCCAGGGGGGCGGCGGTGCGCAGGGCGATCCGGGCGGCCTTCATCGCTCCTGGGGCGGCGGTGGGTCGGTGGATCGGTGGGTGGGAGGTCAGGCGGGTGGGCCGGTAGGTGCCACTGGAACTCCCGCTGTCCCCTCGCCTGTGGCGCGTGGCTTCACGTGCTGCCTCTATTTACAGTCCCCGGGGGGCGGGACTCCGGCAGGCCACGCCCCGYCGCCCCTAACGGAACCTGCCCCGCGCGGGGCGGCTCGTGACAGCCGTTGGCGGTCCCCCCGTCCCCCCCCCTCCTCCCGCGGGCGGCGGGCGCGTCGCCATCCCCGCGGGGGAAGCGGCGGGGGCGCCGAGCTGGCCGGGGAGGCCGCGGGGGAGGGAGGGCCGGTGGTCCTGCGCCACCCCCGGTAACCTTGTTTACTGGGCAGGGGCCCTGGGCAATGTCAGCGGCGGGGCGGCCTTGCCAAGATCCACGGGCGCCGCGCTCCTCCCGCTCCTCACTGGCTGCTCGGGGGGATCCGGCCTTCTAGAGGGAGGCAGTGGGCGCCGGCGGGGTCTCCTGGGCTGTGGGGAGCCGGCCTGGGCCGCCCTGCCCGGCCCGGGCCCTGTAGCGGCAGCTGTATTGCCAACCCTGAGGGGTACGCAGATGTCTTGTAGATTAACCGAAGGGGAAAGTATCTTTGCACTAAGTGCGGGGGACACTAGCRGTGGAATTACTGAAAGTCCAGGGTCGGCACAGGGAATACGTGGGGGTGCAAAGGGAGCAAAATCAGGTCCTAGCCACAGGGTTTGGGGTGCTTGACATGTAGGTCATCACTGTGACCTGGCTTAATAGTGACTAAGTATCTGAAGACAGCTGCTTTGGTGATGCACTAGTCCCAARTTGCCATGTGAGCCTTATTTACTGTCTCTAGAGCTGACCTATGAGGTGACTGACTGAATGGCTCAGAGTCTCCTCATCTTCCAGGGTCACGGATGAGCTGGGAAAAGCCTGCACACCTTTCCTCTCTACTGGAGAGGGAACTTTGATCTCCAGTGCTGCCTGGCTTTTTCCAAATACACCAAGTCCACTAAAGGCAGGGTTTGCATAATGCATTGAAGAATGGAGTTAATATCAGCAAAGAACTTCTGACGTCCTAAATCTTGTTCAGTAACAGCAGGACCACATAGCAATAAAACAATGATACAGAAGCTTATAGCCTTAACACTTACATATAACTCCTCAATCCAATTTTTATATGCATATGTTTCTACACACATGCAAATATATATACTTTTTTTTCATGGAAGAAAGATACATTCCTAGAAATAAATTAATATTTTGATTAAGTACTAAAGGAGAACACTTTAGCTTATCATTAGATTTTTTTTTAACTTTATCTCCTTTTTGTCTTTGTAGTCATTGTATCTGTTACCCCTGCTTACTGTTCTACTTCCAAAGTTTTATTATTTTATTGGGAGAGTTACATTGTTATTGTTCCATTGGATATATTAGGTTTTACCACAGTGATTGAATGTTGGCATATGAAATGTGAAATGAAGCAAAATGAAGACATCTAATAATAACAAATGTAACCATTTTGATGTTTTCCTGTGCTCGCCAGAAGTTGAAAATTTGAGAATAGATGTTGGGGTTTGCTTTTGACTGTTTTAACTTTGCCTGCCTGCAACTTGTAGATGACTCACGGAAGTAAAAATATCCCACAAATGAAGCTACTAATCAATGGGAAGCCAGAATCTCAAGATTAACACTTTGCAATAAAATCTGAGTCAAGAAAGTCCTCCACACTAGGCAGTTATTTTAGTTCATAAGGTCATTATTTCTGTTCCTGTTGAGATAGTTCCTTTTTATTCTGCTGGTGTGCTGACCCTGCTTAATRTAAGTAACTTGAATAACCTTTGTGAGTAGTCATATTACACACTCTACTCCGAATAGGGGAAAAGCCTACTAGGAATAATTCCTGTTGTTTACATTCCTTTTCTTTACAGCAACTTGTTTTTTCATAGCTTTTCTGGTAGTTATATGCAGTAAGGGATGAACAAAAATCTTACATGTTCAGTTTAGCTCTTAATAAACAGTACCATTGTAGTTCCAGGAAGTACAGGAAACGTGTTGCCTTCCCCAATTATTAAAAGGGCAAGGCTCCAGTAATTCAAAACCTGGGTGCTTTTCAAAACAAAACAAACTTCTACAAGAATTCTACGCATCAGCAGCACAACCATTAACAGAGTTTTATTACTCCAATGAGCTTCTGGAACAAGYGTGTCTCCTTCATAACGCAGATTTGCTTCTCACTCTGCATATGATGGGTTATACATTACAGTAGGTTCTGAACAATATAACTTTCCATTCCTGTAAGCATAAATGATATATCTGGGAAATAATTGTTAAGGATGTTCTGAATATTGGCCAAGACAGCAAAGTTTTAGGCGCAAAAGTAACAATGTATCAGGGTTCATTGTCAGCCAAGCTGCATGTAGAGAAGCCTGGGCTGTGAAAATTGTAACCACTTCAAAGAACTCCACAGTCTATCCTGGCTGCAGTACTGTTTGTTCTCACTTTATTTCCTCTCCAAACCACCATTTCCCCCCTCCTCCTGAAGCCCCGGTGCGCGTGAGATAAGTGCGGGTGTCGGAGAGCAGCATTTTGATGGTGAAGGACAGTGCCAGATTCTGAACTGCAGCATTCATCAGATGGGGTCTCATTTCTGCTGCATTAATATTTTAACTTCCCTCTGCTGAACTGCCCTGGGGCAAGTTCTGAAAAGGCAGTAACAATGCGTTCAGTTGCTCCGTCACAGTAGTGTTTTGCCGACTATCCTTAATAAAGTGGAGCTGTGTTAACATTCTGCTTTTTTGCACAACAGCTGGGTCCAGAAGAGTGGAACGAATGAAGCCCAGATTCCTGTCCATTTGTCCCCTAAATGCTTTCCATCGCAATCGGCCCTCTCCCTCCTTGATGTTCCTTATGTCTTCCCCACCGCCAGAGACACAACATGCTGTACTTAGGTCAGAGCCGTGTTCCTGGCTAGCCAGAGTACATGACAATTGGCCATATTGCTGAAGTCTAATAGAAGGTGTCTTGGCTGATTTTTTTTCCTTTTTCTCTGTGGGAACACAAATTTTGGGCTCTTCTTTCTAACCCACCTGCCAACTAACGCTGGAGACATGGTACGCTGTGCTGGGGTGGGTGCCCTCTCCTGACCAGTGAGAATACGTGTGATGACATGTGTATGACGACAACTGGTGGGGTTGCTGCTCTCTARTAGAATGAGTCTTGGCTGAGTTTCCCCTGCCTTTTCCTCAGTGTGGACCAAAATTTGAATCTCTCCTCCCTAAACCATCTGCCAGTTTGCACAAAGTTTGTAGGAAGTTGATTATCTATTCAAATGTGGTTGAAATGGTTAGGAGGGATGGTTTGGCAAACGAGTGGACAAGCAACATTACTGAAGTTTTTTCCCTTAGGAAACCAGACTAACATTTTCTACTAGTGACAAAGGCAGCTTCTGTAAGGAAGGGTAAATGGTGACCCAGRAGGAGCAGTAAGTCAGGGTGGAAATTAATGGTAGCACTAGAAAGTTTTGAATGTAAGCGGAAGGAATGGTCTGATGACTGAAGGGCACGAGCTGTATTCGCAACACTTCGTGAAATTTCCAGCAGTACCATGGGCAAAGCGCTCGCTCTCCGCCTGCAGATGGGTCTGCATTTATGCAATTGGATTGATACTTTAATCCACTAACACGTTTGTTTTCTAAATATTTATGCGGCCCTTTGCATGGAAAAAGAGGACAGAAATARCGTTACAAACAAGGGTCATATCTTCCCATTCTCATCTTTCTATCACCTGATGCTGCAGCCACAGGAGCTGTCAAGCTGCTGAGGGCTCCCAGTGCAGCCAAAATAGCTGAAGTAGGTGAAAGGTTGTGGAGCAGCACACAAACAAGCTGGTGTGCCCAGCCCCGCCGTTGGTTCAGTGAGGGAAAGGTCCTGCAGCTGCGCCAGCGCTTGCRCAATCTCCCTCACCCGCTCATAGTTTGCAAAAGTCAAGAGTACAGTAGCTGGATCGTTTTACTGCCAGAGCTGCGGCCGGCCGGCAGCCTGCTTGGAGCTGTAAACACCAGGATGTGCACAGCAACCCAGCAGCCCTGATCAGGAGACACCGTTTTTCCTCATTCCCTGCCTTTGTTATCCATGGCTGAAACTGTGTGTTAACTGCTTTAAAATCAGGGAGAAGGAAAATGAATATCTGGTTTCAAAATTGCTTTTCCAAAAAATAGCAAGAAGCTTGCACGAGATTAACTGTGGGTGTTTCAAACTGGGAGTGTAGAGATAGCAGAGAGGGAGAAAACTGTTTTGGAGTATAGCCGTACCCTTCAGGAAAAAAGCTAGGACTCCAACTGTGATAAAATACCACTCAAAAGTGTCTATCTTGAAAAGCTTGTCACTAGAGCATGTTGAATTCAGGAGGCTGTGTACTATGTAGGAGAACAGTAATCTTCAGCCAAGTAGGAGGCTGAAGGACCTGCTGCACAGCACTGCAGAGGAAATAGAGGTGAACTCTCAGTGTGGGCTGGCRCTGATCTAAAGTATATAGCTAGACAAAAAAATGTCCTTCTCTAGCCTCAGCTGGCTACCGTAGCAGTTCTTGTGGAAGAGCATGTGGTATCCTCTATGAGAGCTGCTGACGCAGAGGAAAAAAAGAGGAAAGGTATCATCAGGATAGCTGCCACTCTGGGCTACGGCTGCCTTTACTGTCAACAGCCCCGCTCTGGAGAAGAGCTCCGGGGAAAAGTGGACAACTTGTGAAAAGTCAGAAAAAAATGAATGCTACCAGGAGAATACAACTTTTATGGTCTAGATATGTTTCAGCAGTATCAGAAAATGGTTAYGTTTTTCTATAGGAATATGGGAAGGGAGTTAGTGGAACAAGATGAATCAATTCAAAAGATTTGGATTCGACATCCTAAGAAACACCTCACCCTGAGAAGAAGGAGCTCTGCTTCACCTGTAACCCTTACATGAGTCATGGGCTTTAAATGGTACACAGACTGCTTTTCTTATTCAGTGTGGACCACTCTGGGTGGAGATGGTTTTGCTAGTTGTTTTATATCAGCTGCRCTTGATACTGTTGACTGTAGCAGGACACTTGGTAAAGTGGATGTGGTGGCTTGAGTTTCTGCTCAGAATGATAGCCTTGAACCGTTACTCCAGGTTATTTTGCCTGAGGCTGATCTTAGAAAGCACTTGTTCCTTCTCAGCATCTCTTTCATCAGATCTGGAAGAATTTATTTTCTTTTAGTCTCCAACATAGGAACTTGAATGATAAATTTAGCCTAGGAAATACTGAGGTAAGGCAAGAGACATCATCTAGAAGAGGACTTGCTACAGTGTTATCTGGCCACTCTTTTAAAAGAGATGCGGAGTTTATGGTATTACTGGAATGCAGCTTCCTCCTAGTGTTTAGGATAACCCAGGGGAAGTTTGTTTCTTGTTTGCAACATTGTGACTATTATTACTGAAGTGTGAACTCACAGATGTAAGTTGATCTCATAAAGGTTGAGTTTCCATAATGTGCTCTACAGAAGATATCCACACAGTAAGCCTATGGGAGTTTTCTTATTTGATGAAATGTATAACCACAGGCTAAGCCATAATAGCTGCAGTTAAATATGAAAATATGTATTAAAATAGTCCTGATAAAGAACCAGTACAATAAGAAATGTTGCTGTGCATAATTAAAATTGTTTGCCATTGGGTCCAAATAAGTGCAACAATATTTTTGTGTCATGTGACTAACAGGTATCTAATTATGGGTAAATCGTCAATGCAACGTTGCTGGAACATTAAGAGCAGCCTAAACATGGGAAGCTCTCAATTAATTGTGGAACTRTTTTAACCTCGTTATATACTAGACTCTAGCAAAATACACAGAGTTTCACTATGCAGTATTAGTATGTGGGGTTTTTTTAACTCTACTTCTTTTAATATTATTTTTTACTTTATCCACATTGGCACTTTCAAATTCATTTGTCGATGTAGTGCTCATCTAATAGTCATTGAACTGAAAAATAAAATAATCAGAGCTATGCTGGTACTTGGTTTCCAGAATTTCAATCTACCTAAAGTGCATAAAAACCCACACTAGTTTAATATTTCTTCATTTCACTCATTTAAATGACACTAATATTCTGAATGAATTGTGGTGGTKATGTTTATATGTGAACATTCAGAAACATACATGTTACTTAGTTTCTACTTGGGAAAAGGCCCATAGGTATTAAAAAATACTGAGTGAAGAAAGTAGAGTTTAATCTAACATATTTATCTATTYTTAAAAAGTTCAAAATGTGTGCAAACACAAATCTTGATTCCCTGCTATGTGGGACATAATACCTGGGTACAAATAATCAACAATGTTTTGCAGGCATTGGTTTCACAAAGCCACCTTTGAAAGAAAATATTTTAACATACTCACAGTAGGATACAGTCTGTGAAATGGAAATGAAAAATGTCTTTGTCTCCTGTGAGACCAATTGAATTGTAAATTTAAATGGAAAAAGTTCTGTTATTAACAAGATAGCTTTTCACTGCACAAAATTAGATTCATTGAAATGTATAACATCTCCATTTACACCGGATAGGAAACCTTATAATTTCCTCTTACACACTCACAAACTACTGTTGAAGTGTGAATTGTTGAGTCTTCCATTTCATGGCTAGTCATTATTAATACATATTTAATTAGGGTTGAAGATTTGGGGATTTCCTCATTCCCAGAAAGAAATATAAGCTTACTTTCTGGTTCATTCAGTACTAGAGAAATGTTATGAAATTTTAATATTCAGATCAAGCAATAAATCTACTACAAACCACCAGAAGATACTCTAGCCAAGAGAAAACTTGGTAACCACCACAAGAGATCTTGCTAGCTTTCAGCATATGCTGAGAGGGAGGGGTAGCGGCTGGAGCACCAGTTTTCCCCCTGCTTTCCGTTCCAGATACGCTATGTGGAAGCCTGAAAACCTGTTCCTTATTAGCAACTCCCTATATGCTGAAGCTTAAGAAACAGTGATAAGGAAGTTATCAAAGCAGCAACCTGGAGTTCAGAAATGCATATGTAGTTCCAGCAAGAGCAGAGTAATAAATTGAGTAAGATACTTAAACTGATATTGCATGGGTGTTGCCACACTGAAGTGAACAAGGATATCTGTTTTTATTTCTACGGGTATTTTGGGCTGTCTTACAGCATGCACATCAAGTGATGTATATGCTAATCTCATATATGAAAACACAGCATCTTTAAATGGTAGACATTTAAGTTATAAAGTAAAATCCTTGCTGGATTCAAATCAGTGCTGAGAATCCTAGTTGGGATGTGATTTTTACTGAAAATGACCTTCCTTAAGGCCTTTGGAAAAATCAGAGATTTTGTAAAAGCAAACTAATAAAGACACTTATATCACGTTTCCCATTCMAAAAATCTTAGTCAAACCTTCATGACACTTTTGACTTCTCCTGTGAAGTGCAGTATATGGATATGGTATTGGCACTTTCCATGAGAAAGACTTGAAGGAGTGGTGGACTGCATTTTGAAAAGCAGTCTGTAATTTTGTGTGACTCAGTTTTGGCTGCTTAATAAAGTCTGTGAGACCCTGCAGCTCTGAGAGACTTCAGTCGGAGTGGTGAACCCATATCACCTTGAAAAATTAGGTGCTAGGTCTGACCAACATTCTGAATTTAACTGTACAGATGAAAATGTGGGATAAATTTCCACCCCAAGTCACTCAAAGAGACAAATTAGAGCATTTTGACTCCCAGAATTTTCTCTTTCAAATAAAAAAGATGTGTGTTCCCTGTTTAACCATTCCTGTAGAAATCTATCTAAAATTGTACTTTTGAAACATCCAGATAATTCTAACCCTTTATAGTCAGTTCATGTTTCAAATCTTGTGCCAAATGCTTGAATGCCTTGGAGTAGAGAAGACCCAGAGGGAACACATAAAATTATATAGGAAAGGCACCAATTCACTCTTGCTGAGAAGTAATTTGGTTTGGTTTAGTAACCTGTGAAGTGGTTCACTAAAATGATGAACTTTAAGGAAACGGTAAAGAGTGTGATTATTGATATCTGCTGTAGGTGACCTTTATGTGCTGAAAAGATCATGAGGTAGTCAAGACAAAAAAATTACAACCTCCTTTTCTTTTTCTCTCTAATGGTCTGAAATTGAAAAATTGGATCTATTGAACCCCAGTTAAAAGTTAGGACAGCCAAATAAAACAAGGCTACAACCTGCAACTTGCAGTTTTCCAAGTATGTTATCTATATATCTTAGAGATGAAATGCCCCTGCTTGAGGGAGTTGTGACTCACCACTCTCATATGAACATAAATCACTTCAGGTTATTTCCATCCATTCACTACCTCTTCCATTAACTTTCCCCTCTATAGTAAGAAACGCATTCCAACATTTCAAAAGGAATAGATAAAGGGGCAAATGCAGATCATCCAAAGCTTTTTCTCCTGATTCTTTTTTTCAGTGCTGTGATAAGGACTGAGTGCCTTGCTATCTTCCCTACTTCTGAGTATCTTTGTGGCTGCTCTTTGTTTGCTGTTTATATCAATATAATCAAAACTCCTTCCAGTGTTGTCAAATTTATACTGGTATTGATTTGCAGGATATGGTTAATGCTTTAGCATCGTAGTTCCTGGCACTACATCAATATATAGCAGGTAACATTTCAAATCCATTAGCTGTGCAGGTGACTTCTTAACTCTCCTTAGGAGCTTCTCTCACAGTTGTACAGAGTCAGCGTGCCCATTACCATGGCATTCTGAGGGTGGCATTTTAAGTGTCACTCGTCATCTTGATAAGGGACCAAAAATGCAGTAGCATGCCATTGGGTATATCCCTTGACACAGACATTGCCTGGGTGTGCTAGATGCTGGGAAATGCATCTAGCAAAGGGGGCCTGGGCCAGAGCCAGAAAAGCATTGCTTTCGTTCATGTAAATGGCCTCAACAATTCCCCCGTAATCACRTCAGCTGAATTATTTTTTCCACAGCTCCCTTTGGAAAGGGACGCTGTCTGGTCCTGTTCTATCCTATGCTTTTCTTTTTAATAAACATGTTTTCCACAAGTACACTGAGAAACATGACTAGTGTTTGAAATACACGATTGCCTTATTCTTCCAATTTTTTCCATTAGGAAAGTTTATTAATTATTGAATTTTTTTAAAATTAATTTTATGTTTGATATACACTGTTTACAGCAAGGTCAAAAGGATGTGTTTCCCAGTTCTAGTAGAAGTGTATGGACTGTCTGATGCCAGCTGCTGCATGTATTTGCCACATAGCCTTGGTTGGCCTAAGAGGAAGTTTTTGTGCTTGCAGAACAGATTTATTCTGTGTTATGATTGGGAAACTGAGCTGTCACCCAGTGTTCGACCCAGACTTTCAAAGGTTTTTTGAAGTATTTGGGGATGTGACAGCTATGTGTCTGAAAATAGGTTAAGGAGAAGGCTTGGTGTGCTACTGCATTGCTGAAGAGCTTGCTGTAATGTTGTGTACTCGTCAGAGTTCAGGTAACGACTGACGAGTTTACGTACGAGTAAAGTGGATGATTTTCAGCAGGATGGTGTGAAATCCTTTTCCCAGCTGCAAATAGTATTAAGTATTATTGTAATATAGATATTGCAATGTGAGATATCAGAGGGGATCACTGGGACATGCCTGAAACGATGGGTTAACTTCTCAGCAAGAGGGAAATTGTATATGTGTTATTTCCAGTTACTAGATAGTGTGTGAATGACTGTGACTGAAGCCCTAATCCAGTGTCCACTGCATTCAGTTAAATGTTTCCAGTCATTTCATCTGTAGTCTTCAGTGGGAACTGTATCAAACCTCTGTAAGACAGGAGAGGACAAAATGCCCAGTGAAAGGAAAAAGTCAGTTTTAGGCTTCATATTTTAAAATTTTCAATAATTTTTAACAACATTCAGAAAAGTATTTTGGATTCTGATTTTCCCCTTGTTCAGCTTTCTACATTGCACGTAGATTAATTCAATGAGTTGAAAATTGTTTTCTTATGACTGTCTGACTTGAGGAAGACCGTGACCTAGGCCACCTTTACAGCAAGGAAAAATAAAACAGACATTCATATTCTTGTTTTGAAATCCTTTTCTGTGCGTGTTTTGTTCTTTCTGGCTAAAATAAGCAATACTTTGGTTTTAAAAATGCTGTGAGGATGTCGTGTCCATCATTAGTCAAGGACTGTCAGAAGAAAGAAGCACAGGATGTCTGAATTGAGAGAGACCAGCAAGGAGATCTGGGATCTGGTGCCAGGAACCAGGGGGCAGGAGAGGAGGATGAACTGATGAATTCCCCCGTAAGCACCAACATCCAAGTGTGCTCTGACATCAGGAGCGAAGCGGGGGACCCCTAACCCTGGAACTGCTGAATGACACAGCAGTGTTACCTGTCTCTTCTCCAGATGTCCTGTACTAAGTAAGTAAGAAAATATTAGAAAGGTAGGGTGGAGCTCTGCGTGGAAATCTGTAACACACTGAGTGTTGCTTTATGCGGGATCTCAGTGAAGAGAGCCTCCTTCTTATTTTCAGTCAGCTACTGGGGCCATGGTCACAGCCTTCTGTTAGATAGTTCTTGTGAGCTTCCCAGACTAGACATGCATGACATGTTAGGTAGCTTCACTAATCCATCCCGGTTGTGTCTATACAGTATAGACTCCTTCTAGGACAGATATCCCACATAGTGGTCCTATCAAGGCCTTTTTAGGATTCATACCCCTATGATATAAAGGGCTCTGATTAGCTGCTATTACGCTTCAGCACCTCGTAGCTAATGACTGGGAAGAGATGGTCTTGCTGKTTTTTTTTCAGTATTGGGCAGGGAGAGGAACTGGAAGAGAAAGTGGGCTTAAGACCCATACTCAAACCAAGACTAGTCAAAAGACGAGACACGGATTGTAAGTGCTGCACACTTTATTTCTAGCAAGGCATGCAAACCTCCTGCATTGTTCAGGTCAAAACATCTTTACTTTTCTTTGTCCCTCAGGCTTTGGATAGATACTTTTGCTATCAGCATGAACAATGTTTTTTCTCCATGACTCAGTGATGTATAGCTGTTTAGAAAACTCCCTAGGCATTTTACAGGAGTAACTTTGTTGCCTGCATTATCTTAAATTCTGAAACTGGTTATTCAGCAGGGAATCATATGCAGGCCACCTCAATCCAGACAGTAAGATTTGGTGAAACATGGGCAAAAGTCCTTATGGCCCTTCAAAGTATTGCATAAATTATATGTCCTATAGCAGCAGTTTCCAGCTCTAAGCTACACAAAAATCTTTGAAAGTTTTTCACACCCCACTCTATCCTTTTGTGTTAGCTCCTAAATCAAGACTGTGAGCTTTCTGCCCAGTTTTTCAACATCTGGAGAGAACAACCCAAAGCTACCATTTGCTACTGCCTGCAGACATCCAATCTGAAGATCCAAGTCAATRAAGGCATCTCTCATTGTAGAATGGTATCCAAAATGATAAGAACCTGAAGGGTTTTCAGAAGAAAAAAGAGTCTGAGCAGATTGTCACAAAGAATGACTCTGGAAGATGGCTTGACTGCCCCGTTAAGATTAGAGGAGAGGACATAAACATAGCTGACCCCTCTCTTTGTGCTGGCTTAGGAATGGTCCTTGAGATATTATGAGAGTTGGTGTCCATAGAGGCCAATGCCCACACCTTGAGTTTTGCACCTCTATGCACCTCTGAGTAGGGTAAGGAATAGGGTTAAGTTGGGGAAGAGGGGAGAATGCCTGAATGGAAGACCTCATGCCTTATCCTTTAGGGAGGTTGTTTTTTAGTCAACTGCACACAGATGCTTACCACCTGGCACAGGGGATGTTGAGGGATGGGAAAGCTCTGCTCAGCAGTGGGGAGAGAATAGTAGGCATCGCTGAAGTAAGGACTGGGCTTAGAAGGCGCTGGAGGCATGTTTTTATATGAATCCCTGTGTCAGGGGCTTTGCAGATTGGGATGGGGTTGGACTGAGGAGCATGCAAGGCTGGTGGATCTCAGGTGGACACTAAATCCTCAGTCCAAACTCTCACTGCCCATGGGCAGTGTTCAGCACTGTGTTCAGAGCAAATACCTATGCTTTATATTGGGGTGGATAGTGGTGTTAGAATTAGGGTAGAGTTACAGTTAGGGAAAGGAAGAATGATACCGTCATGTCCTGTGTGACCTGCATGGACATGAACAGCTTTGGTRTTGATAGTGCACTTAGACAACATTTTCATTTATGTACTCAGGTCATGTATTTTCTCGTGGGCACTAGTCACTTTGCTATTTTTACTTTAAGGATTATTTCAGATTTATGTTTAGGGAATGAAAGAAACCCAGAGTGATTTTGTACTGCCTATATAATTTAGAGTTCAGATGAGGGTTGGTATCTGTACAGGCCAATGGTTTATGATTGATTTCAGTGAAAACTTTAGTCACAAAGTATGTTGAAGGCAATGGTTTGGATTCAGAATGAGATTATGAATGGCAACCACTATGGAAGCCAAAGGGCGTCTCTCTTTAATTTCCACCTTCACAGAATTATCAGTGAGGTGGCATCTTCTTTACAATGGTTTGAGTAGGAAGCAATGTGAAACAATTCAGCTCCATTTCTCCAACTTTTTTGACTTCAAAAACTGTCAACAATGTATTTAATAYATTGAGACTTTTGAAGGTGACACTGCCAAAAAAAAAATCTTGAGATTGATTTTTGCTGTAGGTCTGTATCAAACTGACTGTCTTAATGGGAATTCACAGTCCTGAAAATCAATCCACAGAGTGGGCTGTTTCAGGGAAGGCTCTGATGATAGCAAATAGTTTTCTGGGAGGGTAACCTTCTGTGAAAGAACCCTGATCCTTTAGCCCTGAAACTCATGCCGACTGGTGGAAGGTGGCAGGATAATTGCAAAGTGCATCATTTGCACACTTCATGTCATGCATTTTCCTCCAAAACACACTTCTCTCCCCACGTCTGTGGTCTGTTACACAACTTTTCAGAGCCAGCAGCCCCTAATTCAAGTTCTGTTCTGAGGAGCATCTCATAATGCTTCCAGGCATAAAGTTAGCACTGACACCTGTTGTTTGGTCCCGGTGTATAGCCTAGCTTTTTGGGTCAAGTCTTTCATTAAATCACAATTTGTAGTTCCAAGATGACAGGGAAGGGTAAAACTTCCATATCAAGGACTGACTGACATAAAAATCATTTTACTACTCACATTGCTGAGAGCATTAAATACACTCAGTTCCCTAATGTTAAAGGACAAAGTAAAGAATTTTGGCTCTTAGCACTGAATTAATCAGCTCCAGCAGCTCTTCCAGAGCTTGCTGCTACAGTATGTCTTTTGGAGATGTTGTCTGTTTATTCTACTTACTTTCACTGGTTGCTTGAGTGCATACTTTCCATCTTTTTCTTTTCATAATGATCATCCAGTTCATTATTACAGAGAAGCTTCTACAAATATTATTACAAAGAAGCTTCTAACCTGCTTTGAAAATGGTGGAATTGTCTCAGAAAATAACATGCCTATGAAACAAGTTCTCTGTTAAACCCATATTGACAATATATGAATTGTGCATTAACTTCTGCTGTAATTTCTGGTAGTAAACAGGGGGACGAATGGGGTGTACTTGTGGGCTCCATTTCTGTTTAGATGTTGGAGAGATAGAAGGGAGAATGCCTGAGAAAAAAAAAAGGGGAAGTGATGGCAAAGAGGAAGTAATTGAGTGGAAGAAAGAAAATGGAAGGAAGAAGTGGAAATAGAATCCTTGATGTGTTCTTCCTTACATCTTTTGTTTTTGTTTAACTTCCCTTATACTTTTACCTTATTCCACCTTTTTCTTTTCTCTGTTGTCCTTCACTATCAGTGACCTCAATGTTCTCTTGGTACAATCATTTTTGTAAATTGAAGAATTCAGGTCCAGTGACTGAGGTCTTTTTGAATACAATGAATCCTAAATACAAAAATTTCTAGAGCTTAAGAAATATTTCATTTGGTTTATTTTTGTTTCTATTGCTAGAAAAGGTGCAGATTAAAAAAAAAAAAAAGGTAAAAGAGTGATTTTTACTTTTGTTCATTTTCCTCTCTACTTCCAAAAATATCTCTAGAACAACAGGGAACCTTATTTTAAAATGGTTTTTTATAATGTTTGTTTCACTTCATTCCACGAAGAACACTTGGTTGTCTCATGGTCTCCCCTGTCTGCAGTTTTAGAACAAAAGTTATCTGTGTGAAAGGTTGCCTGCATAGATGCCGCGGGGGGTGAGCGATACTGTAAGGCCCYGGGTGAGGCAGTGCTGCCACCGCTGTTCATTCACTCTCCAGCAGTTCCAGACCTTTTCTGAACCTTGACTCACAGAGAAAATTTCCCATCACCTAGTAGGGTAGTGTTACAGTCGGTGAAATGGAAAGAAGAAGTTCTGCTTTGGAAGCAAAAGAAAAGTCTCCGTATGCAACCTGTTTATCCAGCTAGCAACGCAAATAGAGGGGCTCRTGTACCAGCCTGATGTCTCCAGGAAGCACTAGTATTTCATACCTGTGACTACCAGCCTGTTTGATCATGATTTTCACAGAAAGGTTTACATTCCTCTRTGAATGTTAATGTTTTAGTCCTTTTTTTTTTCCCAAACATTATCTATTTTATTGAGTACTTAGCAATGTTTCACTATATTTCTCCTCTACAAAAAACCCAAACCAGTCAACCCCAAACCAGCAAACCCAGCAAATCAACCCAAAAAGCTCCTCATCATTTATGTTCTGCTTGTGGTTGGTTTTTCTGGTGTGTCATATTCTTCTGATGGACAGGGAAACAAACTCTATCCTTCTGATCTGGAAAGCTTTATGATTAAAAGTTCTTGTGGAGGGAAAGGAAGATGACTCAAGTGACTTATCTTCATAAATGATGTCAGAATTGAACTACCTGGTTAAAGATTAGATTTCTGATCATTTTTACAAAACAAATCAATAGGCTGCATTATATGAATATCATATCATGTAACAAAACAGGCAGCACCTAGAAGAATAATGTCAAAAACAAATCTATAAAGTTTGAGCTACTATGGGTTATAAGCAACCTTTGATTTAACAGTATGGTTTCTGCAGTTCAGGTTCTGTTCTGCTAATAGGTAAAGATGTATCACCGTCCATTCTGAGAACAGTAAGATTTTTGAGGATATCAATTTTCAGTAAGTATTGAACTCGCATAACTTCTTTTCCTTGACAGAATAGTGGTGAGAACTGACCCTCGTTCTGCAAGGAACTTCACTGTAATTATGCACTAAAGTACAATGTGGGTAGGACAATGAGCAAGGTAGTATATTTTTATAATCTAGTTTCCAAGCAAACAGGCTGTGAGCATTTGAACTAAGTCTAGACATAATTAGAGCCTGGATTGCATCTGCTGCATGACATATAACCAAAGCTACTAGCTCACATAAATGGAAATTATTTAGTTTAAGAAAGGTACGAAAGAGGTATAAACATAGCTCAGACAAATTAGTTTCTGTCAGAAGCATGGCAGTTGTAGCTGTTGATTCTTTAGAAATAGCCTATTTATAGGCGGCAATACAACGGCATGGCATTCCTATTTTGCTCTGGGGTACAGTATTTAAATATCGCCTTGCAACTGAACACAATAAAGTGAGAAATATTATTTATTATTCCATGGACCTCTCCCCCTCCTTATGTCTGAATTCATTGAAGACACATTGTTTTTCTCATTTGCAAAGTGTCAACGTTTCCATAACACGCAAATCTTCCCATCTTGGAAAGAAGGAGTTCCTGATTCATCTGTGTTTGTCTGAGAGCTTGGCATGCCTACTACACTTGACCAACTACCCACATGCAGCATGATTTGTGTTTTGGCTCTGAGAAGAGATGGTAAGGGGAAACATGATATATGTGTACAGAAATAGATTAGGTATTTAGGATTCAAAGCAAGTCRTCAGATCTAATCTAAGCCTCTGGTCAAGCTATATCTGTTTTCTCTTTTAACACAGACAAATTCTGTAATATTTTTGGGGAAAATGCTACAGAGTTGAAAATGAAAACTTCCATAGGAATTTAAGATTATTCTTTTGAAATTATTCTATGCATTCAAGTTTTCTGTCTAAAATTTTCAAAGCTGTGCCAGTTCACAGTTTATCCCTTTGTTTAAATCAATAACATCTAAGAAATTAATAGGGATTAGTATTGCCACTAAATCTTTGTGTACAGTCCTTGTTCAAAAATGGAAGGACATGTTTTTAGAACTGATAAACACCTTTTATGTGCCCAAGTTTCTGGGAGTGCAACTCAAAGCATCTTAAATGGACAAGTAATCCTTCTTTCAGAAAGTTGACTTCCAGACTTACACTGAGCAACCAGACACTASTGTAACCCCAATCTTTGGCATAGTGAAAATATCTGCTAGGGAAGCTGCTGCAAAACATAAAGGCTCGTTCTTCCTGGCCCAGGAAWATCTAAGTTTCTGCTAAGTGCTTTTAACTAGAGTTTACTCCTGAAATGTGGAAAATCTTGGTGTGCACTCTGCAAACATGATTGATGTGGCTGTTAGAAGAAATGTATGTTGTAGCCATTCTCGGTAAATGATCAGAGAGAAAATTTGGAATTTAGCTAACTCCCTGAGTTAATTGTATTCTAATAAATGAAGAAAAAGCAAAGTTTTATAAAAACAGTGTTATTTTGTCTAGAGAACAAAAGGTTTTGAAATGGATGGTAGACATTATTAAAATGGATGAATTCTGGTTATGTTCTTCAAGTCATCCACCCCAGCAGATTTCTGTGGAGGTGCAGAATGCCATGACAGTTAGCCCAGGCTGGGTTAGATATGCCTGTGTGGAACTGTCTGAGACCAAGGCTGTTGCTTGCTGAGATCCTGAAATATTTTCTTCTTATAATGCAGATCCTTTATTTTGCCTGGTTGGTTTCAGCCATACTTAAGACTCCTATTTCCAGTTTTTACTTTTATTTGTTTTCAATGTTTATATTTGGTCATTTGAGTGTCTTTTGGTGTTCACTAAAGAATCTTTTTTTTTAAGTTTCTTTGAATCATAATTGCAGATTTCTGAACAGAAATAACAAATTTTCAAGAAAAGTCTTCAAGCTRCTTCCACAGTCCCTTATTTTTGGCTTTTTACATTCCTTCACTGTCACCAGATATACAAAACCCAACCTAGCATAGCATTATTATATATGACCAACAGGCAGCCCTACAGGGTGTGGAAAGTCTGTAATTACTTTGAGGTGACTATTGCAAATCCTAGAAAAAGAATCTTTCTTTTTCCTGAACATTTTGTGCACTGTTTTCCTTATTAGTTGCAGGCCAGCTCACATTTCTAATGGTGGCAGTGATGGCTTAAATTGAAACATGAATCTTAGCTACAGCACACATAATATTAAAAATACAGTAGAAAAAGTCCAGTCCCAAGTCCCAAGTCCAGTCTCCAAACACAAAGAGACAACCCTCAGGTGACCTGGCAAAAGGAATCTGGGGTAGTTCTGTGGATTATGTACAAAAGACTGCCAAACCCATGGAATCCAGTTGATGTCAACAGAATAAAACACATTGCATAACAGGTTCAATATGCAGCACAAATTTAGATAGTAATATCTGCAAAATCATAATGATAACAACACAAGACATAAGCAAGCCAGGAGGTTCCTGGAGTGCATTGATGATAACACCCTCCTCCAAGTGACAGAGGAGCCAACAAGGAGAGGTGCTCTGCTGAACCTCGTACTCACCAACAAGGAGAGGCTTGTTGGGGATGTGAATATCAAAGGCAACCTTGGCATCCTTGAGATGGTGCAGTTCATAATCCCCAGGGCAGGGAGGAGGCTGAAAAGCAAACTCACAGCCCTGGACTTCAGGAGAGCAGACTTTGGCCTCTTCAAAGATCTGCCTGGAAAAGTCCTGTGGGATAAGGCCCTGGAGGAAAGGAGGGGCCAAGAAAGCTGGTTAATGTTCAAGGATTACCTCCTGCAAGCTCAAGAGAGTTCCATYCCAGTGAATAAGAAGTCAGGCAAAAATGCCAAGGGGGCCATGTGGATGAACAAGGAGCTCCTGGCCAAACTGAAATACAAAAAGGAAGCATACAAAGGATGGAAGCAAGGATGGGTAGCCTGAGAGGACTAGAGAAACATTGTCCAAGCATCCAGAGATGAAGTTAGGAAAGCTAAAGCCCAAATGGAATTGAATCTGGTCAGGGATGTCAAAAACAACAAGAAGGGCTTCTATAAGTACATAGGACAAAAGGAAGACTAGGGAAAATGTGAGCCCATTGCTCAGAAAGGCAAGGGACCTGGTTACATGGGACATGGAAAAGGCTGAGGTACTGAATGCCTTCTTTACCTCAGTCTTTACTAGCAAGACCCTCCTTGAGGAATCCCAGGTCCCAGAGACCAGGGGGAAAGGCTGAAGCAAGGAAGATGTACCCTTAGTGGAAGAGGATCAGGTCAGGGAATACTTAAGCAATCTGGACATCCATAAGTCCATGTGCCCTGATGGGATGCACCTATGAGTGCTGAGGTAGCTGGCAGATGTCATTGCAAGGCCACTCTTGATAATCATTCATTGATCATGGTGACTGGGAGAAGTAYCCAACGACTGGCGAAAAGCAAATGTCACTCCTATCTTCAAGAAGGGCAAGAAGGAGGACCCAGGGAATTAYAGGCCTGTCAGCCTCACCTGATCCCTCAGAAAGTGATGGAGCAGCTGATCCTGGAAACCATTTCCAGCCATATGAACAACAAGAAAATCATCAGGAGTAGTCAGCATGGCTTCACCAAGGGGCAGTCATGCTTGACCAACTTGATAAACTTCTACAATGAAATGACTGGCCTAGATGAGGGGAGAGCAGTCGATATTGTCTACTGGACTTCAGTAAGACCTTTGGCACTGTCTCCCATAAGATCCTCATAGACAAGCTGTTGTTGTAGGGGCTGGATGAGGAGACGGCGAGGTGGGTTGAAAACTGGCTGAATGACTGCGCCCAGAGGGTGGTGATCAGTGGCATGAAATCTTTGCTGGACTCTCTCCAGTATGTGCATGTCTCTCTTGCACCGAGACACAGTTCTCCAGGTGTGGCCTCACCAGTGCTGAGCACAGGGGAAGAATCACCTCCCTCGACCTGTCCTTCTAATGCAGCCCAGGATACCATTAGCCTTCCTTGCTGCAAGGGCACATTGCTGGCTCATGTTCAACTTGTTGTCCACCAGGACCCCAGATCTTCTTCTGCCAAGCTGCTTTCCAGGCAGGCAGCCCCCAGCATGTAYTGCTGTTGTTCCTCCCCATGTGCAGGACTTTGCACATCCCCTTGTTGAGCTTCATGAGGTTCCTGTCCACCCCTTTCTCCAGCCTGTCAAGGTCCCTCTGTATGGCAGCACTGTCATATCAGCCACTCCTCCCTGATTTGTGTCATCTGCAAACTTGCTGAGGCTACACTCTGCCCCATCATCCAGGTCATTAATGAAGATGTTGAACAGGATTAGACCCAGCATTGACCCCTGGGATGTACTCCTAGTTCCTGGTCTCCAACTAGACTTTGTGCCACAGATCACTGTTCTCTGGGCCCAGCCATTCAGCCAGTTTTCAGTCCACCTCACTGTCTGCTCATCCAGGCCGTACTCCATCAGGTTCTCTGTGGGGATCTTATGGGAGACAGTGTCATAGGCCTTATTGAAGTCCAGGCAGACAATATCCATTGATCTCCCCTCGTCTTTATATTTTCTTCATACATTGTTTCTGATTTGTGACACCCTCACTGTGGTTATCAGAGTGGCAGAGCTAAGTGCGCCAGTATACAGAGTGACCTCATCAAAGAGAGGATCAATTCCACTACAGTTTTAAAGCCTTTGACTGAGAAGTGTAAGAGAGTAGACAATATTATCACTAAATCCTTGGAGGACGTGAGTAGGAATTAAGTCGGCTAACCTGTTGCCCTGATGGAGTGAATTCTTGCCCTGCCACCTAGTGGCAATATGTCACSGTATAGCAGTAATTAAATCTATGATATTAGCTTTATTATGATTCTCACACTTCTATGAGGTGTTCTTTTTTTCTTTTCGATGTATTAAAACCCCTTTGTACTAATGGAAGATCAAGCATCAATCAATGTCAAGAGTYTTAATGAAAGTTCTTATATGTGATGAGAAACCTGAATAAATAGGAGGATCAAGAATACTGAATAACTGTATTTTACTAGCAATGTATCAAACACATCAAAACACCAATATTTGAACAAACTCAAAATACAGAGGTGAGTAAGGAAACAAAAGTGGTGKTTTTGTAATAAGTCATTTAGGGCTGTTTTTCTTAGCTCCTAAATTAGACATAAAACTTAGTGCTTAAACAAGAATTTAAATGAAAAAAAAAAAGAATGGTGGCTGTTTCAGTCATTCTGTTATATCATGTATATGCTCTACTCTGGAATATACCCATACTCTCTCATCCACCCATGATACCCTCCTGAAAAGTGCAATGGTTAATGATACAATGTGGAGTGAAATGATTTCTCCCATAAGAGTTAATGTAATAGAAGGTAAATGGACTAAAGAAGTATTGATAATGCAAGTACACAGGGACAGAATCCATGGTTTAGATGATGGAGAGCAGGATCATAAGCTGAATGAGATGCTGGCTTTTCCGTGGCTGGCACTGTGGAGCAGCTCACTCTTCTGAAAGATCCCAGCCACTTCGTCTGGAGACTGAACATCCAAGCACTTCCCATCAGCTGACTTGATTGATCCTGACTTACCTGAAGATGATGATTATGCAAATGTACTATTCAGACAGAGGTAGCAAAATCACTTACAGTGGAAGAATTACACTGGGCATCTCTATGGGGAGAGATCACAAAACGTGAGAGGCTGCAGCTTTGGTTAGCAGAACACAGGACTAATATCAATGGCATGAYGCCTAATGATCCATTTATGAGGTTCCCAAATGCAGGCCTCCTTTTTGCTATGTGAATGGCCATGCTGGACTGATCTCACAGCTCAAGAGTCACTTTGTATGTAACTCAGCTTGTCCTGAAGGAGGGTGGTGATCTGAAATGAATGCTGAGGCATGGCAGTAGTATGTCATGCAAAAGCTTCTCCTTCAACTTGACACCTAAATGGTGATGCTATATATCTGTTTGGTGTGTAGTTTTTCCCAACACACATTATATGTACTCTGAGCAAGGGGGATTTTGGCACTGACTTCAGTGTAATCAGAATCGGCTCCTWTACATGGACATAGGCCCTGGGCTTGTCACTGCAGCGTTGCACACTTATGCGTCCCATGGAGCTCACTGAAACTTTTTGCACGGTCTTTTTTGCAGCCTACCTGTATGCCAGAGGTTTTAGGACAAGGATAGAATACTTCCCAAACATGAAGGAAACCCATAAAAGTAAAAATATATACTATAAAAGAACTAGCTCAGCATGCATTGAAATTCATTGAAATGAAGTTTCCTGTTTATAAATAGAGAAACATTCTTCAGGTAAACAGGGAAGATATCACAATAAAGCCTTTATTAAAAAGTAGAACATTAGCTGTCTTTCTTTAGGATAGTCATAAAAAAAAGTACATATATAGGATGAACCAGTGGAATACAGAGTATCTGGTCATGCCCCAAAATATATTTATATTTACTGGAGATAGTTGCATGTATATTATCTAGACACATATACAGAACTATTTTTATTTTCATCATAGTCATAGTGAGAAACCCATGCTGAGGTGGCAACAGATTCATCTTCTTAGTGTGGAGTGTGACACATAGGTAATGGTCCCTCTTGCACAGTTAGATATTTTTTACAGATATTTACTTTTCTATTAACTCTATGTCTCCTTTATAGTAATACCACAAGGGGTTTTTTTTAGGGCATGGAGGAAAAGTAGTATGCCTTTATAAATCCATCTACTCTAATTAGTGGTTACAGACACAAAACTCCTTCATCATAATAATATACTTATAGTGTAAAATCAGCAGTGCCCGTCTAGATCTTTATACGATCTGTTTTTTCTTTCCTGTGTAACCCTGGAACAGCATTTCTTGCATGTGTAACAATTTGCGGGACAATTACAGCACCTTTGTAAACTTTTTACTCCTAAGCTGCTTACAATGCTTTCAACATAATTCCATGTTATCATCATTTTGCCTTGGTATAGTTGTATTAATAGGACGTTAATAAAAGCTGCTGCTGGTGAGTAGGACTTTACATCTATACTGTACTGCAAAGCCTGACAGTTAATTTTCAAAAACTAATTGCTGCTAATGAGTTACTACTCCTGGATGCTTTTGGAGAGGTATTAATGATATGTGCCAGACCTGCCAGCTGCGCTGCTGGGAAGTTGTGAGTTGCAGGAAGCCCATACGGACTGCAGGCAGCTGACAGGCAATTATGTAAAAGAAGGTATTATAGAAAACACTGCACAGCAGGTGCAGCCCAAGGAAGAAGAGGCAACACTAGCCACTGACACAGAAATGAGAAGGGTTGCTCAGATATGAACTGGTGGCACATCATGGCTGCCCTATGAAATACGCAGTCCCAAGGCTGCAGTAAAACCTCCACCTTGCCGTTAGCTACTACTCCGGAGCAGGCTGTGAGAACTGAAGTGGCTAAAAGTGAATCTCTCACGATGTGCATTTACATGATATTTTACAATGGATGGATATAGTTGATGTGTAGCTCATCTGACTAAAAGATGTCATCCACATTTAGGCTACAGACATCTCCCAAAGCCGAGGCCTGTGTTCAGTCATGCAGCAGGCATCTTGCTCCCCTGTTCATTCAGAGAGAAGCCTAGAGGCATCGAAGGCTGCAGGTGAGCTGTGCAGTGCTSCAGCATCCCTCAGCTGTTTGCCAAGGGGGCTGCAAGGCAGCTGCTGAGAGACGCCTCACCCTCTCACCCATGTACCATACATAGCTCTCCCCCTGCAAAAAGGCCTTGGAAGCCCATGCTCTTCCCTGACAGATGAGACCCAGATGTAACACAAGGTCCCAGAAATGCCAGTGTCGCTGCGGGGATGGAGGGCAGCAGCACTGTTAGGGACAGCAGATCTCCAGCCTTATGTGCATTGCCACACCTCAGCCACATCACTGTCTTCTGCCAAATATATGAGTGGCAAGAAGAAACACCTTATCTTGGGACCAGCTGGGGTAGGGTGGGCTCGCAGTGAGGCACAGCAGCACCTTGGGCAAATACTGCAGCAGAGTCAAGGCAACACTGACAGATTTCTCTGCTGACACACAAAATTTCATGGGCAAAAAATTTGATCCTCAGTTTGGGTTAAGAGGTCCTCCCTTCCCTGCTTCCCCCAGACTCCTGGCACCATACAGCCAATTGGACCCATGGCAGCTCTGCCTCAGCTCTGGTGGGTTATGCCAAATAGCCCTGCTGTAAGCAGGTCAAACCGTGGGCACACATGAAATCAGTGCTTGTCTTAGCCACTCCAAAGCATGGCTTCTGCCTCCTCCACAAGGAAACAACCCTTTCCAGGAGGACAACAGTGTGGTGTGGGGCCTCTGAGATGATATAACTCGGGCAAGAGCTCCCTTTCCTCCTCCACGTTGTGCACCATGAACAGACAGACAGTTTGGGGGTTGTCGCATTCCCTGCATTGTGCTCACATGGTCCCACAAGGAACGTGGGTCCATGGGTTTCCTACTGTGGCACCTGACCAATGCTCCACTCTGCAGCTGCCTGCATACAGATAGGGGTCCGGGATGTGATTGCATTGCAGGGCAGAAACAAGTAATTTAATACAACTGGTTGATTCCAGCATGACCAGCAGTAAGGTATCAATGCAGACACAAGGTGTCTACTAATGACACCTCACTACTTATCTTTCATCACTCAGACTCCACAAAGCCAACGCACAGTACCTCTGACCAGACTGTACATTTTTCCTTTCTCTGTACAGACCATTGACAGATGTCTCACAAGCTACATGGGAATATGGTCTGTGGATTGGCACTTACATGATTTGGCCATCACAGAGTCTGGCCACTTTTAACAGTCCAAGAGGTAAGAGAGACTTATGTACACAGACCTTGACCTCCCTAATACTCCCCTCCTCTCCCTAGTCTCCACTGTAGCCCATGTCTCCCAGCACACAGCTTTCCAGCAGAAAGAACTCTTCTTCAAAGATGACCTTGGTCTTATCTTCTCAATCAGCATCTCAGATTTTGGGCTGTCTTCTGAAGATGTCCAATGTGCTCCAGAAAACAGAGGCCAGCAACTATTGCACATTGAGATGTGCTAAGACTTTGGCACTGCAGAGTACTATTGCAACAGTAGGATCCCTCACAGATATATTTCCCACTGTCAATTACTATCCCAGCACCTTCTTAATAACAAACTCTGTCAGGCTGGCATGCAGAAGGAAAGCCACCACTCAAGTGAGCCCCTGWTGTACTTGATGATCACAGTCCCAGAGGTAAAACAAGTTGCCACTGCTTGGGGCCATGCATTTCAGTCAGATATCTCCATTTCCTTCAGTGGAGACACAGACACAGCGTCTTTTCTTCTTCCATCATTGTCTCAACATCATCTGGGCTGTGCTAGAAGGACGCCTAAACTTGATATCACAGCAGCAACATCTTTGACTATCACCACCTCTCCCTTCACTGCTCAGGGAGTGATTGTGCTGTGTCTGCTGTCATTTGTTCACAGAGAACTACCCCTGGAGCTACCACCACCTCAGCCTCTGCAGCTCCTGCCAGACCCTCCCTCCTCAACAGGCTTAGGGGTGAGTTCCTCCACCACAACCCTAGGAGACAAGGGAAGTGCAGCGATCCCTTTCAGACCCTCCTCACTCCTTAGCACTGTTGCTCTTGGACCCTCGCCTGTATCTTGCAGAGCTGCTTGTTCTGGCCCTGTCCAGACCTAAAGTTCATCTCAGGCTTTAACTCTTCCTAATCCCTRTTTACTCTAATTGACACTGGCTTTATACCCATCTAGTGTACAATTTCCTAAACAAGCCTTCTGCCTCCATCTCTTCTGCAGTCTCCACTAACTTGTAGGCTAAGCAGAATGGGGCGGGAGTTTTTATTACCAGTGGACAAGATTCATTCTTGCCCCTGGCACCTCATTCTAGAGATGCYTTTTTAGTGCACACATAGTTCTGTCATGCCTGGAGAGAGCAGGCAGGCAGACCTTGAGAATGGCATGGGGCATGAAATACCTACAACACAGGATGGATTAGAGGAGATGTGTCAGCTGTATATACATGAGAGTGACATAAGCATCCCTCAGAGCAAAAATGTCGGAATTGAGCTGCCTACCAAGCACAGACATCTCAATGCAGGAGATGGRTATGTTAAAAAATTGTGGGGAAGAAGTCAAGATGAATCATTGTCATGCACCWCAATGTCTAAAATGGCACTAGATGCCTGCCTACTCTCAGTCCCAAGCCATAATCTCAGTGTCCTGTGAGCTGAGGGATCCCAAATCACCTTACCTTCTTTATGCCACAGACACGCAGCTCTCTGTTCAGGCATGAAGTGAGGACAGATAGCCCTGTTCAAGTCATGCTAAGCAGTCCTATTCATTTTGGCTACATGGAGGTAGCCTCCTAACTCTGGACTGAAATGCATAAGTGATTTGATTTTCCAAAAGCCTGGGTATGAAGGCCACTTGTCTGCTGAATTTTAATTTGCATTGTCTTGGTGGAACAGTCTGTGCTGCCATATCTTTTCACTTAGGYTTCCTTACTAAGATGGTTGCTGTGTCTAAAAGCTCATTGCATKCAGTAGTAATTTTCCCCAACTCCTCCACTATTTTTTTTTGGATTTCTATGAAAAAAAACCATACCCATCTACAGCTCTAGGCATTGACAGCTATTTGGGATCAGAAGCAATGCTGAAATAATCGTGCTCACACACAGCAACATTAAATCCCCTTAACCAAGCAGCAATTCAAAGCAGTGGAACAAGCCCAACCCCAGAACTGTTATATGAGCTACCCCCCTTTTAAGAAGATTAAACTGTTATATTTCTCTGCTGCTGCTTTCATCTTCCTTCTGTGAGTGTCATCCAGGCCTCCAGGCAAGCATAGCTGCTTACCCTCATCCGGAGACTTCGAGTCAGGAAAAATGAGGGAGAGAGGGCAAAAAATACAGGCCTATTTGTCAACAAGAAATGGGTATGTATGAGAAGAGCATGGTTAAAGAATGGAAGCCATGGCCAGGGCTGGATGTCTCAGGCCCCAGGTAAGTGGTTTTCTAAGGCTACAGCATAAACTCAGAGCTAGGACACTGCTTGGAAACTTTTGTTGTGCACCAACACATTGATAGCCACTTCTAAAGAGATCCAGATTACTACTATAATTAGCACCTATTATTGTTGTCTCTGTAGATGGGACATTAAGGCCACAAYTTCCTATTAATTTACACCAATTAGTCCATCCAATTCATGGTTAAGGCATAATGGAGAGGCTAGCAAAGATGGCTGTCTTGGGCAGAACTAAGTATGAAAAATAAGGGACATTTCAAAGGGATATTTTAGAGAAATACTTTCTTTTAGGATCTTCTCTCCATAATGCATTTCTACTTTCAATCATAGGAATAATTTGCCATAAGGTTCAATTTTTTGTAAAAAATAGCACTTATCTGCTCATACATTTTAATACATCTTCATGATGTATTAAATTCATGGATCACCTTGTATGTAYTGATTTTAACTTTGGTAAAGCTAAGCTTCAAGTTGATATTTGGGAGGTCACAGGAATCCTATAAAGAAATGTAGCATCCTTTGATGTTTGTAAAAATGCAAATTGTTGTTTTAAATCAAACATGAAGGGTTGGATTTCAAACCAAAGGTGGTGTGGGGAAATGAGTCAGCATTCTGCAGAAAGGACCCAATAATCGTAAAGGTCTCTGAGTGCTTCTGTAAATGAGTGAATAATTCTGTAAACTCAGCCATTTCTTTTGCTCTCTTCAATGAAGTTCTTGAGTGATCAGGAACTCGAAACAGAGCTGAATGGGGACACCTATTTTGTTTGGKTTTTAAGAGAGTATTTCAGTCTATGTTCCCTAAACCACTCTTCCAGTCCTGCCCCAAGACCATTTCTCTTCCAGGCCCTATCGTGCAAGCTGTGGAACTCCCCTTTTGCAGCTTCCTCAGTAATTCAGAACACGAGCACAGTAGCAAAGCACGGTAAAACCCTTCAAGCCTGAAGTCCTCTACAGTCTGCACCACCATTGCCAGGAATTTTGGGGAAATGTCTCCAAGAACCTTCCAGTTCCTTCCCAAGGTAGCTGCTTTGCTGCTATGTTTCCAAGCCCTTCCCAGTGCACTGAACCTTTTCAAATAAAAGGAACCAGTTGCATTATGTGGCAAGCACCTGCTATTTACAAAGGCAGTAACAACATTTCCAGAGGCTTCTTTCTTGCATGCCATTTCCACACCTCAGTTACAAGTGCAAAACCAGAAGCCTGGGTAATGATGTGTTTTAACGGGCAGAGTCTCAAACATGAAGTCATGTTCTTGATTCCTATTTCAGATGTACAGTAGTGTTGAGTTTTAGGACAACATGAAAAAGACAGTTTCTTGGAGAAMGATGGTTATCTTTTATGGAAAGACTAGGATTCCTTAGGATGAATTCTACGTTAAGAACCAGGTTGAATCCACGGTCATCTTGCTTAGTGTTGCTCTGCTAAGGTTTGATCGATTTGTAGAAATGTAGCTCTAACTTCCAGCTAATTGCTATTTTAGTTGGTGCTTATTATTATGACTTAACATTTAGACTACAGCTCACCAAGCTTTTTCAATCACAGTTGACATATTAATCTACTAACTACTGTATAGGTAGATTGACTGAAGAAATTATAGTMTCATATAAATAGCAAATATAGAGTGTACATCAATCACAATGTATAGTTAACATTGTGAATGCAGTTAGCTTTTTTATTTTTTGAAAGTAGGATGGAAAGGAGAGCACACTGGTATTCCTCTTCCTCTTGACCCAGACTAGGGCTCCTCTGTAAGATAACAGGCCATACATTATCCTACCTCCAACTTCRTATCTCCACAAGCCAAAAAAGCTGAGAGAGCTTTCAAGGTGAAGTGAACCTGTCAGAGGAGACAAGTCAGGGCTACAGATGCTAGTTGTATGAACAGCAGGGATGGAGCTGAGGCTTTCTGGAAAAAAAAACCCGCTAGATCCAAATGGTTGTGTCAAATGCAGCTCTGCTGGAGCATGGACACATTTTCCTCTCTTGCAAGTACCAGTTCTTGGTTCCCTTTAATTTCCTTTTCTGTTGCCTAAATAGCAGCAAAAATAAAATACACTGCTGCAGCCTTGCTACTCTTTCCCTGGACACTCCAGGCATCATGTGGGCCACTGCAATCGGGCTGATTTGCAAATCCTGAAACCAGTACCTTGTACCTTCTAAGTCCCTCAGTTACCCACCCGTGGTCCCATAGAACTTTGTTGAACCTATTATTTCCTGGCCTTCTAACTAATCCCTTTGGTGCCAATATTGTAGGAAAGTGAGAAACAAAGCAAGAAAAGAGGCTTAGAAAAGAGCCTGTCACCAAAATCATTGTTTCTAAGAGCACACAGTTGCAATATCTTTGAAGAGTAACCCAAATCTGGAACAACATGGAACTCACCCATCTGCCACAGATCTCCCTTTACCTTCTACTTGTGTACCACATCTCCTATTTTTGCTGGTTTTTTCTGAGAAATAATTTGTCCTTTTTAAGATACATGCTTTTTTAGCTTTGTACATGTGTTTGTGCAAAGGTCTTGGAACTGGCGATCTACCAATAGCAAATCAATTGTCAGAGGCATTATTAGTGACTGTCTACCAGATACATTTAAACTCTTTATTTATATTCTTGCACCTACTGTGGATATTCAGGCTTGCAGAAATTTCAACTCAATGATCTGCCTGGAGAACTAACTGTTTTTAGCAAACAGTAAGAAAAGCTCTCCAATACTTTCTGCTCAACTTTTCCATAACCGAGTAGCCACCCATGTATTTCTTCCAAGACTAACTGGTTCATTTGTGAAGAAAAGATTTCTAAAGCCGTATGGAATAGTGCCTTATAGTGACTTTACTGCCATAACAATAAACCTGACTTCAGAAGCGATATTCCATACTTTTTTTAAAGTTTGCTTTCATTTTTCATTCTGCCTTTTGATCCTTTGTTTAAATCATTGCCTTTGAAAAGCTGGAAGGCATTTTGTAACATTCTCTGTTATTTGCAGAGCCCAGGTGAAGCCTATCATRCAAAGTGTCTAAAAAGTGCTGCCATTTCCATTAAGCCTTAGAAATGTCTGCTTTGAAATTCATTTTTAATCTTCCAGTGGCACAAACTTCCAAGAGGGTTTGCTTATTTGTTATTGCCCTTTGTGAAGTAGGAGTTGCTGGTGCCTAAGGCAAGGAAATGCAATGCACTACTAATTATTTGTCTCATGTTGCATCATAAATGGTTATTGGTTTGTCAGAGCAACTTATGCCAATCTTCATTAATAACTTACATGTGAACAACTCTATATAAAGTAACTTCAAAAAGAAATTATGTCAAATTGTTTTCCCTTGAACTTTTCAAATCTAGACATCAACCACATATTGCACTTATTAAAGTCCACAGAAACCTCTGAATTTTACATGTGTGTCTGTAAGATAGAAGGGGGGAGATGAGCAAACATTGAATTTTTGTAATTTTATTAATAGCCTTTTTTCCACACAATCCATGGGCTGTGATGAGCTCCAAGCTTCCCCTTAATCTTTGATTTCTCTTTAGATGACCGCATGGTTGCTGTGTGCCCACGTACAACTGACCTCTGCTGGAGGGAAGGCAGCTTGYCAGATGTGTGTAATTGCTGGTCTGTGGTTTGCCCTCTGTTGATCTAATAAAGCAATTTGAGGCTACAATAACTACCTTCTGAATTCACAGAGCAAGAACTTTAAAGTTTTGAAAATAATCTTAACTCTGCCCTACTGCACATTCACCTGGTAATTAACACAGATACATAATCAGATAATGCCTACTGGCAGAATATAACGAGTTGGATAATATTATGGATTTGTGTTTAATGGGAAATGTAAAACTAGTACACATCCTGGGGTATACTGAAATTACTGGATGTTTTTCATGAAATGCTGTTAAAAAGACATTATTGATCATAATGATTTTTTTTGTAAAAATGAATATAACCATATCTTCCTGGAATATAAAGATTTTATCCCTGTCTTGTAAAATTAGTGATAATACAATTTGCGCCYCTAGAACAAGAAATCCACAAAAATGGTGAGAGCTTTTGCTGTGGAAGATTAGAGAAGACAACGTGAAAATGAGGTCAAAGAGAACAGAGCATCAATTGCAGGGAAATTAGTTATTTCTTCAGAGAACTCCTTAACTGGGCTGGTTGTGTATTTTTCCTGTGTTCCCAAAGTTTGTCGGTCCTAGGATCACCTATTAAGACTACAGAGCAATGCTTGCTTCTCTCCAAATCTCCTTACAATAGTTGACTGTGAGGAGAAATTGCATATTTTTTATACTAGCCTGGCCACTGAAGTTCTTTCCAAACTCTTCTGTATAGGATTCCCCATTATTCAATAATAATTTTTACCAGATCAGTCATTATGTTTCATGAGGGTTTTTTTACAGTTTTTTCCGTGACGTTTCCATTTTCATGCTTTATTTTTATACTTTAAAAAAAGCAGATCACCTCTGGCAAATGTGAATATAACAAATGTCAAAACTGTGTCCCACTGAACTGGGGTCTACAGTGTTTTTTTAAAAAGTCCTATGTGAGTTATTGGTAGAACATAAAATACCGTTACTTTGTAACAAAAAATGTAGGACTTAACAAGCTATGAAGACTTATTTATGACATATATCAGTGTGCCTGATATCATCATACAATGTGATGGCATGATATAGTCTATGATACCATGTTGCATATGGTTATATGCATATACCATGGCATCATGGTTACATGGATATGATAGCATGTTAACAATAGCAGAACCTCATTGGGCACCATAGAGAACCAGTCTGATCTGTTGATTCAGGAATACTACATGACCTCAAGGCCCTCTTAGGTCAGGAACAATTTAAAGGAATCCGCTGAGTTTGCAGGGAATTTGCAAATTATGCACAATCCAAAGAAACCTAAACAAACCCTGGGRGATTTTTGCTAAAGCTGAGACTAAGGCCAACACTTCCAAAAGCAAACAGCAGTTTCTAAAGCTGAGTTTTGAGTGTCTGATTTTGAAAGGGCCTTATTTTGATAGAGTTGCAAACTGAGTGCCCCAAACTCGAAGCTTTCCAAATTGTGTATTTAAACTCACGGGCTCTTTCCCACATGCTCCAGCCTGCACAAGCAGAAGATGTTGCTCTTTAAGGGCTCTTACAGGAGAGCAAGATAAGAATCCTTCCTGCTTCAACTCCAATTAAATTGAGAAACCATTATTTCGTGTTATTTCACACTGTGTCCTCACCTCCAATGGATGTTGTTGTTCCTCTTCAGGTTTCTTTGTCTCCTGGCCAGGTGCAGCCCGGCTGGGTCTGGCAGGAACTGGAGGTGATGTGAATCCTTGATGGCTTTTCAGTTGTCTGGGTATAACCTCACTCATAGAATCATAGAATCATAGAATCATAGAATC